>JACBKR010007086.1:0-58082 GCA_014218235.1 Colocasia esculenta
CAATTCAAAATTACCTTGATTTAGAGATCAATTAGACAAACAGTTACTGATATGAAGTGTGGGTGTGAGATTATGTGTGAAGCAATTAAACACTTAGTGTGAAAGCAAACTCATATGCAAGCATCTAGCGCAAACAAGCAGATCAAACCATTGCACAAATGATTTTTAGGTGGTTCGGAAATCACACCAGTGATTCCTACATCCCCCCTCACATAGTGAGGCTCCACTACTCAAAAGAGTACAACTCACACCGGAGCACGACGACTCCAAACACCCTTGAGCATGATGGCTCAACACGCAACCTTGAGTTCAACGACTCACAAACTGAACACGATGGCTCAAACAACAATTGAACCCGACGACTCCAAATTGAGCACGACGGCTCAAACCACACAGTGAGTGCGACGACTCACAAACCAGAGCTCGACGGATGACAATACAAAAGCTAGATCAAACATGAAAGAGATCTGATCCTCTAGCAATGATTGATTCAGAGACTCATAAACTCAAAATCTATACAGAACTTCATGTACAGATCTCACAAGAAGAAATAAGATGAACACTCCAAGAATTAGGTGAAGAAGTATGAATTGGATGTTCTTCGGTGAAGAGGTTTTGCAGACGCTTGAATTGAGGAGCCTTGATGGAATTCGGTGGAGATTCTCCTCAATCAGCGATGCTATGCTTTTATGGCATCTGAAACGCCAGAAATCCTTCTTCTACTGCTCCTCTTCAGTTGGATCTGCTCCCTTTCCTAGCACAGCAAACTTCTCTCCAGAGATTCCCCTTGATTCCCACGTCCTTCCTCTTGAAAGGATGGCCTGCACTTCTAGAGATGGAGCTAGTTCTGAAAAACCCCTTTTTGCCGCCAAAAAGCTTCTCTGGAAGTGTATGGCTCTCTGCCTTTGGGGTAGGAGAATCATGGTATTTATAGCCCCATATGTCCATAAAGTGCCTTGGGGTGCATGGGCACAGAAATCTAGGTCAAATCTCTTGATTCCAAGCAGCCACGTGTCCAGAAAAATTCATGTTTTTGAGTTTCAGTCGAAGTGTGTCGACACCACAGAGCACTGTGTCGACACCACATGCATTGTCTTCAAACTGGGCTTCTGGGACAGTGATCTAGTGTCGAAACCACAGGGCACTGTGTCGACACCACATGCTCCTTCTTTCAGAACATGCTTCTGGACAGTCATCTAGTGTCGACACAACAGGGCACTGTGTCAACACCACATGTGGACTATGTCAACACCACAGTGACATTGTGTCGACACCACAGGTGGACTGTGTCGACACCATTGTGACAAATTTGTGTAAACCTGAATATATAAAGTGTAAACCATTAATACAAGATGTTATCATTAAAATATGAGATATTAAACATCTAAAACATGTTGTTTAAGCATTGTTATGATAAATTTGTGTAACCGCGTGACAGTGCAGGTGCCCCATTAGTCTCCTTTGCTTCTTTTATGGGGAGGGCCACAGTCTTCTTGCTAAGACGCGTGCACTTTGTGATGGCCTTCGTATTGCTTCTTCCTTGGGGGTTCGGCTATCTGCGATATATTCAGATTCGCTTACTTTGGTTACCTCTTTGGAGCACCATACTGTTATTCTTGGTCGACGTTAAGATGGTGGCGTGTGATTCTTAAGCACATGCATGACCAGGCCACTAGTGTATCACATGTCTACAGGGAGGCCAATCAAGTTGCCGATGGGTTGGCTAATCACGCGGTTATCACCATGTGCAACAATGTTTTTTGGCGGGCTGATATTCCGCTTTCTTGTAGAGGGGCGGCTGTTCTAGATAGATCAGGCCTTAGGAGTGTTAGATTGGGCTGAACTGCCTCTGCTTTATCTTTTCTTCAGGACATTTGACAGGGGTATGCCCCAGTGTTTTTGTACTAGCAGTTTTATTATTAAATATATAAGGCACAGTGGTCGCACCAGGGAGTGAGAACATTACTCCTCTCTGGGGAGTAGTGCACTTAGCTGGTTGTTGACTCTGTGACCTCTTTGATTAAAAAAAAAAAATGTATAAATGTATAACATGTTCAATTAGTCATCATTTTAATATGTACAAAATGTCATCATCAAAATCAATGTATGAGTGATGCTCATGGTCATCATTAAAATACAACTTTAGGAAATTCCAAAACACACTCAAACTCAACATTCTCCCCCTTTTTGATGATGACAAAATATATGCACAATCTCCCAATAGTATGACTCCCTTGACTGCAATAACTCCCCTTGACCATATTCACCCTTTGAACTTTCTCCCATAAGAAACTTTCTCCCCTTTAAAGAACTTTCTCCGCCTTTTTGACAGCATCAAAAAGATAGATAAAAGAGCGAAACAAATATTGTAGGAGATCAAGAAATGAAATGTAGGAAATGAATTGTCAGAAATAATCAAAATAAGTGAGGCAAGGTGATATCGTCAAATGAAA
Organism: Colocasia esculenta; assembly: GCA_014218235.1. Taxonomy (NCBI): domain Eukaryota; kingdom Viridiplantae; phylum Streptophyta; class Magnoliopsida; order Alismatales; family Araceae; genus Colocasia; species Colocasia esculenta. The sequence continues at coordinate 2,454 of JACBKR010007086.1, forward strand.
GAAATTATTGTGTTTTGGTTATTGTGCAACAAAGTTTAATCACAAAGACACACTCAACACAAGGTATTGCAAGATATAATGATCTGAATGTAGTTAAAATAATGATGCAAATGTGAAGTAAAGTGACCTATATGAGTGAGCAGAAGTATTTAACAAGGATGTTATAAGCTTTAATTTTAACACACATGTAAAATAATAGTTCTAAACTCAGTAAACATGAACTTTATTAAGGTATTAAGCTTTTCTATCTTGTCTTTCTGATTTTCTTTCAATTTTAACTGGGAAAGAATATAAAATAAATTAGTTAAATCTCACTTTTCAGTGCAAGAGATCACATTGATTAGATGCAAGACCTCCTGATTACTCAGTGGTTTAACTTTCATTATCTTATATAGAGTTGAAAATTTTGATTTCCACTTTTTGACGCGAAACAAATCACTTTTTAGGTGAAATGGCCCAATTACTTAGTGGTCAAGAATTTGCATTGCTCTGTTTGTATCTTTCAGATTGTTGATCATTTTCTTTTGATGTTTTGCAGGAATATGTTTGCTTTGACCAGAAAAGTCATGACTATGAATTTAGAAATTATTCTTACATGTGGTAAAAATGAAGCTTAAACATGCACATGTTAAATAGTAAAGCCACTCATATGCCTACAAGTGTTTTGCAAGTCATTTTAAAGACATTCAGTATTAAGATTGCTTAACCTTGAAATGAGAATCTTTGAAATTAAAATAAATGCACAATGAGTTTAGTTTCAATGTCTTAATTCTCTCATAAGAAATTAACACAAGGACTCAAAAATTCTGATGATTTTGGGGTTCAAGATAGACAAGTAAGGTCAAGGAATGTGACAATGACTCCCCCTTTCATGTATCTCCCCCTCACAAGGTGAACATGAAGATTATTGAAGAAATAGGAATGGAATGAAGTGAAAATAGAATGAACAAGAATGTTTTATTGAAAGACAAGTACTCCCCCTCAACAATTGCATACAAGACTCTTGATACTTGGCGGAGACATATACTCACGTATAGTGAAAGTGTCCAGACAAGCCTGACTTGTCTTTTTTCAAATCACCATTTGATATACCAAGAATACCAATGCAATGTGAGAGTGGAATTTATTTGCAAGAACAGAAAGACTTTTATTTGCAAAAAGAGATAGAAGATATCAAGAATGTGGAAATTTGCACAAACCAAGGTCTCTTCTTAAAGATGAGAATTTGTTTTCTGGAAGAGACTTAGTGAAAATATCTGAATTTATTTTTCAGTTTCAATGAAGTGAAGTTTAAAAGATTTCTTAGCGACCTCATCCCTTAGAAAATGGTGCCTTATTTCAATATGCTTTGTTCGTGAATGCTGAATTGAGTTTTTAGACAATTAATAGCACTAGTGTTATCACACAAAATAGGAATACAACCCAATTTGTGATTATAGTCTAGGAGCTGATGTTTCACCCAAAGAACTTGAGTGCCACAACAACCCAGCCGCAACATATTCAGCCTTTGCAGTGGATAGAGCTACTTAATGTTGCTTTTTGGAAGCCCAAAAAATTAAGCATCCACCTAGATATAACACAAGCCACTAGACTTTTTCTATCAAGCTTACAACCAGCATAATCAGCATCACAATAAGTATTAATCTAACTTGCAACCAGCAGGATACCATATACCAAGTTCACATGTTCCAACAAGATATTTGAAAATTCTTTTGATAGCTAACATGTGACTTTCTTTAGGATTGGCTTGAAATCGAGCACACATACACACACTAAATTGTATGTCTGGTCTAGAGGTTGTGAGGTAAAGTAGAGAACCAATCATACCTCTGTAGGTCTTTGGATCTACTGACTTACCAAGTGAATCTTCCTCTAACCTTATATTTATTGCCATTGGTGTGCTTGAATGCTTGATGTACTGAAAGTCAACCTTTTTAGAAGTTCCTTCACTATTTTGTTTGACTTATAAAATCCCTTCACTGGTTTGATGTACCTGCAATCCCAAAAGGAATTGTATGTCTCCCATCAAACTCATTTCAAATTCAGTTTTCATGTAATCATCAAATTCAGTACACAGTTCTTTATTTGTAGACCCAAAAATTATGTCATCAACATAGATTTGAACAACAATGATTTGATTATTGACAATTCTTGTAAACAGATTTGGTCTACATTACCTGTTGTGTAACTTTATTCAACAAAAATAAGCTCAAACGGTCATACCAAGCTCTTGGAGCTTGCTTAAGACCATAAAGAGCCTTATTGAGTTTGAAAACATGATCAGGATATTTTTTATTTTCAAATCTAGGAGTTGTTCTACAAAAATATTTCTTTGATGTATCCATTCAAGAAAACACTTTTCACATCCATTTGATAAACTTTAAATTTCAGGGATGATGCAAAAGCAAGAAATATTCTCACAGCTTCTAGTCTAGCTACATGGGCATATGATTCTTCAAAATCAATTCCAAACTCTTGATTATACCCCTTGACAACTAGTCTAGCTTTATTCCTAACACCTGTCATTTTCATTCAATTTATTTCTGAACACCCATCTATACCAATAACAGATTGGTCACTAGGTCTAGGTACTAATTCCCACACTGATTTCTGTCAAATTGATGAAGTTCATCATACATTGCATTGATCCAATCCTCACTAGTTAGAGCTTTATCAATTGACTTGGTTTAATTTGGGAAATTAGTGCTAGTGGGTCTTCATTTATTGCATTCAGAAAAGATGATCTAGTTCTAACTCTATCATGCACATTACCAACTACATTCTTAATGGATGATCTCTTAAAATCTATTTTCAGGAATACCTCTTGGGATGCATTCAGTTCTAGAACAATATTACCTGAACCACTTGTGGTAGGTGATTGATTGTCCAGATTTTCAAATGGATCTTCATCCTCTTCACATTGGTGAAGATTCGACAACGAAGTCATCCTCTTCATTATTTTGAGGAACCCTGCAAGATGTAGAGTCATCAGTTTGATATGAGTTTTCATCAAAAACTACATATGGAGATTCTTCCACAGTTTTATTCTTGAGAATGTAAACTCTATAAGCTCTAGAATATCTGAATATCCCAGAAAAATGGCTTCAAGACTTTTGACATCAAATTTATCAAGATTTTCTTTATTGTTGTTATGTACAAAACACTTGCAACCAAAGATTTTAAAATAAGACAGAGTTGGCTTTTTGTTTTTCAAAAGTTCATAGGGGGTTTTTCTAATTTTAGTATTACCATGCTCTGTTCAAGATGTGATTTGTGGTTTCACAGCTTCAGCCAGAAGGATTTGGAAATTTACTTTCCAAGAGCATAGATCTAGCCATTTCCACCAGAGTTCTATTCTTCCTTTCCACAACTCCATTTTGTTCTGGAGTTTTTAGAGAAGAGAATCTGTGAAAAATTTAGTTCAGTACATAAATCAGAAAAAGCTTTGTTTTCAAATTCTCCCCCATGATTAGTCAAAATGGATTTGATTTTATATGAAAAACCCATTAATGCAGTGGTGCAGAAATTCATGAATTCTAAACAAGTATCACTTTTGTGGGATAGAAAGATGACCCAAGTGTATCTAGTAAAATCATCAATGATGACAAATCCATATCTTTTACCACTAAGACTAAGAATTCTTGTTGGCCCAAAAAGGTCCATATGAAGTAATTCTAGTGCTTAGAAGTAAGTACATCATTGAAAATTTTAAAAGATTTTCTGGTTTGTTTTCTTTGAGCACATATCCCACAAAGTTGATTCTCTACATTGGGAAGAGATTCAGGAAGTCCTTTAACTAGATTTAGCCTTATGAGTTTATTTATTGTGTTGAAACTTGCATGACCAAGTCTTTTGTGCCATGTCCATGCAATTTCATTTTTATTTGCCACCAAACAAATGTTTTCAGCAAAGTTTTTATCAAGAATGATCATGTAAACATTATTTTCTCTTTTGCCAAAGAATTTTATTTTTTTCAGTTGAAGAATCAATTATTTTGCAAAAATCAGATTCAAAACAACCTTGTGACCTTCTCACACAATTGACTAATGCTCAAAAGATTATAATCCAAACCATCAACTAACAAAACATTTGAGTTGAGTTTGAGGAGGATTTACCAACCTTTCCGGATCCAATGATTTTCCCTTTATTTTTACCTCCAAAAGTAACAGATCCTCTTTCCTTTTCAATCAGAAATGAAAACTTTGTTCTGTCTCCAGTCATGTGTCGTGAACACCCACTATCAAGAACCACACATTGGAGTTGGGTGCACGACCTTCCTGCATAAATCAGATCAGAGAAGGAAAGATTTTGTACCCAAACATTGTTGGGACCATCAGTTTGTTTGAGCAAAAAAAAAAAGTCTTTTCTGATCCATATTTTAGTTGTTTTTGGTTTTTGGTTTGTTTCAGAAATGATTTCCCTTTTGGGAATTTTAACATTCTGATTTGGAATGAAATACCAGTATTTTTCCTTTCATGAGCAGGGAAATTATGCATTTTGGCATGATTGTTCATATATGAAATCCAAACCAAGAATTCTATTGATATCTTGGAACCTTTCGATAAAAAAATTGTGAATGGTACCAATAAGGATTATGATACCATTGATTTCAAGAATTGATCCATTAGATTGACATGATGTCTTGGATCTCTAATAACCATCATGAAATTTGTGTTTTGTGTGTTTTACAATTTTTCAGATTTTTATTTGAATTTTTATTCAACTGGTTTTGTTGTTTTTCAAAATTAGACAGGTCGACCTGTGTTGGACTGGTGTCGACTCAACAGCCACAGTTTTCAACTTGTGGTTGATTGGTGTCGACCTATTAGCAATGTGTGTCGACCTGTTTTGTTTCTTTGGGTAGAAACATTCTTTTTGTCTGATTCTTGGTATTTCAGATGTGTTATTTGACACTTATTTATTTTTGTTTTCTGGACTAGTGCTTTTGACAAATTTTATCAAAGAAAATTTTGAAGGTTTTTCTTTCTTTTCATCAGATTTATTCTTCAATGATTTTTCTGCGGTGAATCCTAGTCCATATTTTTCAGCATTCATTTTAAGTCCTAACAATGCATCAATTTTCTTTTCCATTTGTGAAATTTTTTATCACTTGATCCTTTTCACCCAACAACTTCTTAAGTTTTTGAATTTCATCAATAGCTTGTTGCTTTTCTTTTTGTTGCAATTCCATTCTTTCAGAAAGCTTTTCAAAATCATTATTGGCCTTTTGAGATGCCATTTTAAATTCATCAACTTCATTCAGAAGGTCTTCCTTTTCTTCATTAAGTTCAGATATTTCATTTTTCAGTTTAGAATTCTTCTATTTAAGGAAGTATCATGCATAAAATTTTCAATTTTCTTTTTCAGATGTTTATTTTCTTTTCTTATTCAGAGTATTTTTCAACCAACTCAGCATATGCATCTTGCCAATCATCAATAGTATATGTTCAAAAGAAGTGCTTACCTTTCCATCACTGCTGTTTGCCATAAAGCATAACTCCTCATTTACATAACTTGATGAGTTCTCTTCTTCATCCTCACTTGGTCTTCATCTGACCAAGTTGCTATCATGGCTTTTGGCTTCTTCATTTTGTTGTTCTTCTTGTATTTATTCTTTTTGATCACAGGACACTCACCCTTCATGTGTCCTGTCTTGTTGCACCTGTAGCAAATAATATCTTCATTAGTTTTTATTTCTGCTAGCATTAAAATTTGAAGAAGAAGAATTCCTTTTACTAGAAGAATATTTTTTCTTTCCAATGAATTTTCCTCTTCTTGATTTTAAAATTTTTTGAATTGCCTAGTCATGAGGGCAAGTTCATCCTCATTGTACTCAGACTCATCAGAACTTGATTTTTCTTGATTTTTCTCTTTGTTGCTGATGAAGCCTTAAGTGCTACTGGTTTAGCTTTAAGCATATGTTCTTCACTTCTTTTTAGATTTATTTCATAAGTCATTAAAGATCCTATGAGTTCATCCAAAGAAATTTTGGATAAATCCTTAGAATCTTCAATCACTGTAGCCTTTGTATGCCAAATAGATGATAGAGAGCGTAAGATTTTTCTTACCAGATCAGCATCAGTGTATTCCTTACCTAGTGCCTTCAGTCTATTGACAATTATCATAAACCTAGCAAACATTCAGAAATTGATTCGTTAGATTTTATCATAAACAATTCATAATCAGAAACAAGTATGTTTGCTTTGGTTTCCCTAACTTGAGATGTTCCTTCATACATTAATTCAAGTTTATCCCACATTTCTTTAGCAGATTTACACATAGATATTCTTGAATACTCTTTAGGGTGGATAGGACATTGAAGCATATTTATGGCACTGTAATTAAGAGTAGCTTTCCTAATTGCTCTTTAGTCTAATTCTGCTCATCTCCCTGATTTTCATTAGGACCCACTTCAACTATCCTCCAGATTTCATAGTTTTGAGCCCTAAGAAAAACTTGCATACGATGTTTCCAATAAGAGTAATCAGACCCATTAAGAATGATGGTCTATTAATGGAATGGCCCTCAACTACAAATCCATGAGAATCCATCAATCACAATGAGAGACAATGAAAGAGTAAGCAAACAATTCAAGCAATTAACACAGAGATCAAATAGAAGCAATCAAATCAAATCAGAAACATATATTAACCCCCTCTGATACCAATTGTATGATCGAATAGGTGGATGGATCAGATCTAGAAGGGGGGGTTGAATAGATCTAACACCAATTAATGCGGAAGCTTAAGCAATTCAAAATTACTTCAAATCAGAGATCAATTCAGACAAACTGTTTACTAATCTGAAGTGTGGGTGTTGTAGATTATGTGTGAAGCAATTAAACACTTAGTGTGAAAGCGAAATCCTATGCAAGCATCTAGCGCAAACAAGCAGATCAAACCATTACACAAAGGATTTTTAGGTGGTTCGGAAATCACACCAGTGATTACAACATCCACCCCTCACACAGTGAGGCTCCACTACTCAAAAGAGTACAACTCACATCGGAGCATGACGACTCCAAACACCCTTGAGCATGACGGCTCAACACACAACCTTGAGTTCAACGACTCACAAATTGAGCACGACGGCTCAAACAACAACTGAAGCACGACGACTCCAAATTGAGCACGACGGCTCAAACCACACAGTGAGTGTGACGACTCACAAACCAGAGCTCGACGGCTCACAATATAAAATCTAGATCAAACATAAAAGAGATCAGATCCTCTAGCAATGATCTGATTCACAGACTCAATAAACTCAGAAATTTGTACAGATCTCACAAAAAGAAATAAGATGAACACTCCAAGAATTAGGTGAAAGAAGTATGAATTGGATGTTCTTCGGTAAGAGGTCTTGTAGACGCTTGAATTGAGGAGCCTTGATGGAATTCGGTGGAGATTCTCCTCAATCAGAGATGCTATGCTTTTGTGGCATCTGAAATGCCAGAAATCCTTCTTCTACTGCTCCTCTTCAGTTGGATCTGCCCCCTTTCCTAGCACAACAAACTTCTCTCCACAGATCCCCTTGATTCCCACGTCCTTCCTCTTGAAAGGATGGCGTGCAGCTTCTGGAGATGGAGCAAGATCTAGAAAACCCTTTTTGCCGCCAAAAAGCTTCTTCTGGAAGTGTATGGGCTCTCTTGCCTTTGGGGTAGGAGAATCATGGGTATTTATAGCTCATATGTCCATAAAGTGCCTTGGGGTGCATGGGCATGGAAATCTAGGTCAAATCCCTTGATTCCCAAGCAGCCACATGTCCAGAAAAATTCACATTTTTGAGTTTCAATCGAAGTGTGTCGACACCACAGGCTCCTTCTTTCAGAACATGCTTCTAGGACAGTCATCTAGTGTCGACATCACAGGGCACTGTGTCGACACCACAGGTGGACTGTGTCAACACCACAGGACATTGTGTCACACCACAGGTGGACTGTGTCGACACCACTGTGACAATTTGTGTAAACCTGAAAATATAAAGTGTAAACCATTAATACAAGATATTATCATTAAAATGTGAGATATTAAACATCAAAAACATGTTGTTTAAGCATTGTTGTGATATGTGTAAAATGTAAAACATGTTCAATTAGTCATCATTTTAATATGTACAAAATGTCATCATCAAAATCAAAGTATGAGTGATGTTCATGGTCATCATTAAAATACAACTTTAGGAAATTCCAAAACACACTCAAACCCAACAAGAACAACCCTTTCTTCTCCATTCTTCGGCTGGTTCGCTTCTTCCCAGACCCCTCTGTGTGTGCTCCGCCGTGGGAGAGTTTGAGAGGCGTGGGTGTGTGTGTGCTTGGTGTTTTCTCCTTCCCGGTGTGGTGATCTTCTCGGCTTGCTCTCCTCGTGGTGGTGATGCTCTTCTCCGGCTTGTAGGAGGTCATGGCTTGCTCGTGGACGGCATTCCCATGGAGCTTGGAGTAAGGAGGAGGGGTGCATGCCTACGAGAAGACCCCATTGGGATGCTACTTCGTTTTGAGGTAGGGATGGCTTAACCTTCCCCTAGTTCTATCATGGTAGGATTCCAATCTCCTTTCTCCAAGCCTAGAAATCATGCTAGGGTGTGCATGTGTGAAATGGTGTTTCCATGGAATGATTTCATGCTTTGATTCATGCTTGGAATGAGGTATAGTTATTGAGGGTTTTATGCTTGCACGTAAGGTTATTGAGTGTAGCTTCGTCCTCCTTGCATGCATGAGGGTTTATGAGGGTGGTTTGAACCCTATTTACCTGTTTACATCGTTATTCATGCTCCCCTCCCCTTGGTTTGTTCGGAGTTGTGATGCATGGCTTCAAGGTGATGCTCTCAGGTGTGTAAACCTGTGGTCGCGACATGGTTGGTGTCACGACCTAGATCGTGATAGCCCGATACGTCGCCTTCTGGTGGAGGAAGCGATGCCCACCCTGTCACGTTCTGGTCGCGACAGGGTGGTTGTCGCCTTCTCTTCAAGTTTACATAGTGTTTTGTGGGAGGCCTCAGGTGGTCACCTGGGATCCTGTCTGTGGTCGCGTCAATGTCCTTATCGCGACCTGATCGCGACAAATACCATGTCGCCTTCTGACCCAGGTCGCGACAGACAGGGTGTCACCTTCAGGTGGCAACAACCTGTGCGTCGCCTTCTAAGACCAAGAAGGGACTTGGCGACCTGTTCGGAGTTCCTTCCGCTGTGGCTCTATATCTCTAGGCACCTGTGATGTTCCTAGTATAGAGCTACTCTAGTCTTTCGCCTGGTGCTGGACACTTGAGGGCTTGTCCGCGAGACAGGTTGTTATCGTTACCTGAACCCCCTGTCCGGGCGGTGGGCGAGCTCGAGTCACAAACTCTGGTAGCAGAGGGGAAAACGGTGGGGACAACGGTATAGAGTCGTTTGTAGAGCTCTCTTAGCTGAGTCTGGGATGCCGAGGTGTTTGGTGCTCTTCCGGCACAGATCAGCTAGTCCTTCTCTCACTGCCTCACTCTACGTGGTTCCAGAACCATTTAGAGGGGCCAGGAGTGGGACCGTAGTCCGGACAGACTACGACAGTTGTGGTTACCTTAGTTCTGCATCTCACTCCGACGGGAGGTGGTAGACATGGACTGTCGGTTGAGGGTAAGGCGCGTGGCGCACCTGATCGGTCGACTAGTGTAGTGTTTATGTGGCTAGTGTCTCTGTCCAGGCAGTTGTTTACTATCTGCGTTTGCAGCCTTGGGTTCTTCCCAGTGCCGTGTTTTACACGGGTTCTCGGTCCCGACTGGTAGCTTAGACCGTTGACCGTGTAATCCTTTAGGCTTCCGCACATACTCTGTTAGTAGGATAGATTAACTGCCTTATTTATTTACTGCACATATAGATCTATTCTTTTGTTAGAACCAGTGGGAGATTGGTAGTCCCTACTGGGCTTCTTCGTGAAGCTCATTCCCTCCTTTGCAGGTGAGACTTCACAGCAGCACCCTCCACGGCGGGCTGAGGAGACGGGGCCGTAGTAGATGGCTTCTTCTGTGAGCAGTGTTCCCTAGACTTGTGTACTTCACCCTCGGGGTATGCCCCTAAGGGACCTGTTATCCCATTTACTTTCTGCACTTGTACTTTGCTACTTCAGGACTGTACTAGACTTGTACGTTGTGTTGGACTCTTTCCTTCACTCATTGGTACTTTTTAGTGCGTTTAGTTGTTACTTTCCTCCGTTACATATCTTGTTAGACTAGTCCGTTAGCTCTTCGGGTCTTCGGGCCCGTGGGCGGCAGTGTCGATGGTCGAATCCTTGGAGGAAGCCGGGGGTCCGGGCATCGGGGTCGTTACAGCCATACTATTAAGACTTAATCGAAGTCAGTCAATCACTATACTATGTTCTCTCGGTTGACAAGAAGATCGACCAAACGTTACATGCTATCGCGACTAGTGCACTTTTGTGCAACGTTGAACACTATCTCGTTATATGGCCAATCCTTTATCATGCTAGTTTTGCAATATTCTTTTTGAAAGTACTATTGTTCTCTTTCTATCATGTGCTATTACTCTCTTGACTATACTTGATCGTTCTCCCTAGTTATATAGCTTTACAAGACATTATTACATAAAGCATGCCTGTCTTTATGAGATATTAAGTCCTACTAAGCGTTATCGCTCACCCTGCGCTATTTGTTATAGGTGTTTTAGGTAAGTCGGATGATGACATTACACACACCAATGGGAATGGACTGGAGTGATGAGCGACCTGACGTCATAGAGGTGGAATGACCTTAGTATCACAGAGTCTAGTTAGATATTTTCTTAGATGTCCTTTCCAATGTAATGATGTCTTTGAGCCCTATGCATTGGCTCAGAATTAGTGGTTGTAATAGTTTTAGGTGATTTATCAATAAAATGAAGAGTTTATTGCAATTATTGTTCATTAGTTGCTCTGATTTTTGCAAGTGTGCGCGCAATTTACATTACCATATACTTTGCTCACGTCTTCCTAATTTATTCTGCTACTAAATTGGCGGGGCGTGACATTTGGTATCAGAGTCTAGGATGTCCTTATTAGGATATTTTAAGTCTAGGATGTCTAGGTGAACTGCCTTAACACGTGTCTAAGTCAACCACTATACCTATGTGAGGATTGGGTAGAACCATGGTTAAGATATATATATATATATATACATGTATCAGCTTAATGCTACTTTAATACCCTAATGCCAACCTTATTCTCGAAGGAACACATAATGGACGCCGAACGTGCGCCACTGCGAGACGAAATGAGGTCAACTCAAAACTAGTTTGGGCTTGTCGGCAAGCCGCCCAATGCTAGAAGGAGCCTTGAGGATGACCAAGAAGATTAGAAAAGTGGCCAAAATGAATGGGAAGAGAAAACACAACCATGACAAGGAGGCAAACCCACAAAAGAAATGTAGCAAGAACTTTTACAAGATCATCTGTTTTCATTGTAGTAAGCTGAGTCATGTGGCCAAGAAATGTTGGCGAAAAGTGGTGCATGTCTACATTGTGGCAATTCGGAGCATCAGTTGCAAGACTGCCCTCTCTTACAAGAATCACCCATTAGCATAAAAGACCTCAACCCTATGATGAAAGAGAAGCGACTTAATGTGGTAAGAGAAAAATAAAGAATAAGAAGAATGACATGCAATTAGCCCTTATTCACGAAGGACGATGCAAGCACTGCAATAGGATGGGCCACATATTAGAGGATTGCTGGAGAAAGCAAGGAAAATGCTTGCGATGTGGCAGCCCATACCACATGATTAGACAATGCCCACAATTAAAGGATCAACGTCATGAAGAATCAAACCAGCAAGCCACACTGGAAGTTTTGGCACAACACTCTCCAAATGACGAAGTGGGAACTGTGGAAGGTACCTCTGAACTCACAATGATTAATACCTTTTAGTATAAAATGATGATTCATATTTAACTGAAGGAGACGTGAATTTTAGGGACCAAATTCTTTTAAGAGGGGGAGGATGTAGTACCCCAGAAAATTGTTAATTAAAAATTATAGATAAATTGAAAAATTTTCAATTAATAAATTTAAATTAGTTAAAAAGGTACATATTATTATTTCATGTGTGTAAACGCATATAATGTTTTTTTTTTTAAATAGTTATACTTTAAATATACTTTCTAATGACCTATCAAGAAATTTGGGCATAGAAAAAGTCATTGGACCAAGTTTAAGAATTTTTCTTACTTATTATCGTAATTAAGGAATAAGTCGGAGAAACCATTATCACATGTACCTAAGTGAATATAAACCAAAATAAAAGAGTGGGTAGACTCCAAACATGTGTAGTGATAGCCCATTATGAGAGACGGCCTAATGGACAGTTTTGGCCCATGAATAAACTCTCTAATTTAAAAGGGTATTTAAAACTCATTAAGTAAATTAAGTTATAGTATATGGGTTGTACAATTGATCCATACTTGATTATGGGCCAAAAGCATAAGTCCAAATGATGGATGGGAATTAATAGGATTAAATTCGTGGCTAAATTATTGGTAAATTAAAAAGGGTAAGAAAATCTCTTTACAACTCGGTAATTATCCTAAAAAGGTCCTAACTCTACCCTAACCTCTTGGCCACAAAATTGAGTCCCATCCCAACCCAAATAGGAGGATTTATAATAGAAAAGACTAGATAAATATGGAAAATTCGGAGTTGGAATAGAGGTAGAGTTGTATTAGGAAATAACACTACAATACCCTTAAATAAACCCCTCAAACCCTCATGGCCGACCCTAATGTTCATTTGCGATCTCTTGCACGTGGGAAGGAGGCCGAAGGAGGAGAATATTCATGGAGGAGAAGGCTTGGAAGGAGAATTTCTTCGCGTTCTTCAAGTTCTAGCCCTAGGATCACAAAAGCGCTCAAAGGTAGGCAATCTCTCAAGCAAAAACGAATTAACTTAGACCCTAGGTAGACCATGATACCATCTTCGAAAGCCCTATATTTTCCCCAATTTTTATTATGCCAATTAGGAGTATTCATGCTCCAATTCCTATTGAAAACATGTACCCGATTTGACATGTTTACTTTAAATCCATGTCTACAGTTGATTTCATGCTTTGAAACTTAACCCTAAATACTGCATGATGTTAGGAATCTAATGACCCTATTTTCCCCAATTTCTATCAAGTATCTTGTTCGAATTAAATCATTTTCCACTATTGTGTCTGATTTTGGGTCTTCATAAATACCTCATTCATAGCATGATCATATCAAGTCAAAACCCTAATTATCGTTACTGTGGATACCTATGCAAGACTAGTTTTGTTTAAAGTTGTTTCATGATTTACATCGAGTAAATGATTTATATGATTTTTACCTGTATCACCATTGGAAGGATGGGACCGAACTCAAAAGTTCACTTTTAGGGCTCGGTCTAACCCTCTGAGAACACGACGGGCCAACTAGTCGCGATTCTCAGAAAGTTGCCACAGAGGGTTATGTCGCGACATAAACGTAATGGCCCGACACATCGCGTTCTTCACACCCTGTACCAATTGGCCTTAACGCGACAGACTGACACGTCGCATTCTGGACCGATTGCTCAAATCGCGACCGGTCACCCTGTCGCGATTACAACATCAATCGATTGGCTTGATCCAGTTTTAATGAACGTGACCGACCTAACTGTCACGATTTTGAATGCGATTGGTACCTTCGTCGGTTTCTACTGTGTAAACCAGAAACCCTAATTATCATGCATATCTTGTTAATCATGTACTATAACCCTTGTTTAACCTCTAAAATGTACTGTTATGAACAATAACTACATGTTAACGTATAATGGGTATTATTCACATGATTCTAGTAATTAAAAGATGTGTGCACAATTATATCTTACTAAATTGATTCTTACACATGCACACACTAAACATGAATCTTTTCCATGAAACCTTACCGAAATTACTCAATAATATATCTGGTAAATAAGTGCAATTAATCATGTAATTTCCCTATTATTTTAAATGAACTTGTCTTCATTTTACTCGCTTGGTTTGAATATCACTATGCGTCCCTCTGTCTTTGAGCACTCAAGGCATGACAGACAATCGTTTCTTACACACTTCTATCTTGGCTTGGACGACCTCTCATTGGGAATACCCCTGACTGGACCAGGAACTCCTTATTGAGGCCTCCGTAAGACTCCTTGGCTTTGACAGACGTTCATTGCTGACGAGTGGGCTGTACCATCCATAATACCTATTTTACACTTAGGGATCAGCATTGTAACATCGCAGGTTTTGGTTACCTTTGTCGTGGTACGAGCCAGCTGTGTCATTTGCTTGTTGTGGTTGCCCCGCCTGTTCTCAGTTCACCCGGTGCTTGGCACTCGAGGGCTTGTCTGTTGTAGAGGTTTCACCGTTAACTAGACCCCAGTCCTCGCGCCCGTTCAGGGAGTTCTCTATACGGCGGGCGAGCTCGAGCTCAGACTCTGGTAGCGGTGGTGGACAGTGGAGTAGAGTCATTTGTAGAGCTCTCTTAGCTGAGTGTGGGACACAGAGGTGGTTGGTGTTCTTCTGGGGTAGATCAGCTATTCCTTCTCACTGCCTCTCTCGGCATTGGTTCTGGAACCACGTTGTGGTGTCAGGCGTGGGGCCGCAGCTCGGCCGGGTTGCGGTTGTTCGTTTGTGGTGTTCTCTGTGGTGGCTCACTGGCCTCACTCTTCTGGGGAGGTTATAGGCAGGAGCCGGTGGATGGCAAGTAGAGAGTGTGGACGGTGTGTGTCCTCCTTTAGCTGCCACTGGTGGTGGCTTGGTTGTTGTTGTTGTGACGACGTTTTCCTTCACATTGTTTCCAAGTGTGTTCTCGTTGCCCTAGCCTGCTTGCTGGTTGTGGCCTAGCCGTGTCTAGCTTCCGTGGGCTTTGTCGGCCTTGCCTCGTTCGCTATGCTTAGTGGCTTCCACACTGCGTGTTCTCTCGGGGTGCCTTGTACAGGCACCCGACTGCTGTTTCCATAATATGTTCCTTGGTGCCAACCGTGGTGGTATCGAGCAAGTGTTTTCCTTGACCTCGGGGAGTTCTGGGGTTCATGGTGTTTCTGCTTGTGGGCCCTCGACCTTGTGGAGGTCTGAGGTGGCCGTGCTTGTGGTGAGACGTTCTTCTCAAGTGGTTGCTCGGTGTCGCTCATGGGACACCTGTCTATGCCTTCTTGACCTCGTGAAGGTCTTGGATGGTGGTGCTTGTGTCGTGACTCTGTTCACATGGTTGCTCCAGTGTTCCGTGAGCTCTTTGTCTTGGCGGGTGTGTGCCGAGGGTTGCTTCCGCATCGTGTCTGACTCCGCTGGTTGTGCGGGAGTAGTGTCTGGCCCGACCCGAGTTGTGGGTCGTGGCGTTACTTTGTTCCGCTGCTTTGTAGTACTCTGCAGTAGGTCTTTCTTGCTTACTACTTTCTAGAGTAGTTGCTTCTGCTTTTTGTTAGAGTTCCTGCTGCTCTAGCTGGTAAGGGACTGGTTGTCCCTACTGAACCTTGTTCGCAAGACTCACCACTGGAGACACGCGAATTCGACTCCACCGCGGGCAAATTTCATGTTGCGCCATAATGCACAAATGGCCCTCATACTACCTTGTAAGAGTAGTTTTCCAATATTCCGGATCTCACCCATTCTTCCCGATGCTTCCCCTCCATTTCCAAGGCTCGTCGGCTGATATAGGCAATGTTTTCAAGTCGTGACGGGTCTGGTGGGCGCGTTTTCAAGTCACGATGGGTCTGCGGGACGCGTTCATGAAGGTAGCTGAAACGCGTCCTATCTGGTGGACGCGATTCTATTGATTCCCCAAGTCACGCCGGGCAGGTTGGACGCGACTAGGCCTTAACGCAGCAGCCTTGTATGGCGCAATAAAGAATTTACTTATTTTATTTATGGAGACTGCCCATTACCATTCATGAACGCGTCTGCTATAGGCGACGCGATTCTAATTTCTCTTTTGGCAGGTTTTTATAAATAAAATTCATAAATGTCTTAACGTGTCCTACCGTGCCGACGCGTTTCAAATCCGAGACGCGTCGACTATGGCCGACATGATTAGGTCCTAGACCTAAAAGTCGTCGCACTCAAGTGCCCTTACCTCGAATCCCGAGGAATATTTGAATCGCGTCCGCCTGAGCCGCCATGATTATCCTAGGTCTATAGCCTACGACCCCCGGAAGTCGTCGCATTTATGAGCCCACGTGCCAAATTGAAGTCGCGGCAGGGTAGGTCACCGCGTTTCTAGAACGCGGCGGTCGTCCCTGACGCGACTCTGAGACATAGTTGTACCCTATGACTGTCAAATCAAGCGAGAAATGTGGCGCTTCTTAATCGTAGCACACTATCCCGACGTGATTCTGAAGGGGGCTGCAGGCTGTAATCATCATGCTATTATCAAATGCGAGCTTCTGAATCGTGGCGCGTCGTGCGGACGCGATTCAACCTTATAGTCGTGGCGGCTGTAGACGACGCAATTTGAATCTGTGTTGCCTATAAATATAGACCCAAGGGTCAGTTGTTTGGGGGTCCAACGATAAAGGCGAAGCCTTGCCGGATTCCCATCTTGACTCCCAGCCTAGGGATCCCATTTTCATAGCGGCAGAGCCCTACTGGATTCTTCCTCCATTCCCCGACGGCGGAGCCCTGTCGGATCGGTGACGCCCTCCTTCCTCGGAGTTCGGAGTGTCGTCTTCTTCATGTGCATCGGAGTGGGACGCAGGAAGCTTCTTCCTCTTCCTCCTCCGCACAGTCCGCCGTGCTGCCGCGCCATTCAACTATCGGGGAAGCACCCCCTCTCCCTTTCTCGTTTATACCAACTCCCTCCGAGCCCCACGTGGCTCTTTTTACTCCTTTTCTATACACCTACACACATGCATGAAACGCACACACACCCACATTCTTTAGGGGTTTAAAAGCCACCACACGGTAAGTCGTTCCCCATGTTCTTTATTCGTTTCTTTTCATTCTTTTGGATTTGGTACAACACATTATTTGGCTAATCCCATTTTCCTTCTTTGTCTTTTTTCTTTGTCAGGGTAATCAACCAAGGAAAGCGCCTTCTACCACGGCCGGCCGTGCTCGTAGAGGAAGAGGAGCCCACATCCCCGTGCAATCTCCCTACGCTCCAACAGGTATTCTACGTGATCACTTATTCCATCCGCACCCTTCGTCGTGCATCTTTCCATTCGGTACCCTCGCGTACTTGGTGATCACGATCCTTTCATCTCACCCCTTTATCATCCCTCTTTGTGGGCCTCTTTCTTTCTTCTTCGGAGTTTCGAAGGAACCTCGAAAAGGGAAGTGAAAAGCAGTATCAAATTGGCGATCGCGATGGGACCTCTTTTTGCGTTTTCCTTTTGATTACCCCCTTCCTTCGTGCCCCACGTGGCACTCTTCTTTCATATTTGCTTTATACCCTGCAAGCATGCTGTGTTTGACTTTTTTTACTTTTTTTTTCTCTTTTTTTATACATATATCCTCTGCTGTTTCCTGCACTTTTTTCTGTTCTCGGGTTGCCATTGGAATCGCATTCGATACAGCAGACGCGATTTAGCCTTGTGTTGCGACGGCCAAGGCCGACACGTTCTGCTTTCTGTCGCGGCGGCTTAAGCCGACGCGTTTCTTTGTCGCGGCGGATAAGTCCGACACGTTCCGGTGTGTCTTAATTTTTCTTCTTGTGCATATCCTGCATTTAACTGCCTTCTTTCTCGCTTTCTTTTCTGTCCTCGGGTTACCTATGAATCGCGTCCGACACAATGGAAGCAATTCAGTGCTTGAGAATGCGTCTGGTTAGCCGATGCGTTTCTGTTTGTGTCCGGCAGCCAAGGCCGACGTGTTACTATTCGACAGTCCATCCACATGGACCAGCGCGTCTCTGATAGCCTTCTGGGGCTTTCAGATCTGCGTCCAGGTGACTGGACGCGATTCAGTTTGAGTCGCAGCGTCTGTACCCGACGTGATTCAAACTGCTGACAGAAACGCGCCCCCCTTTGCCATTTTCGCTATAAACTGCTGCATACATGGCATCTTGCATCGTCGGGAGACCTCCTTCCCTCATATCCTAGGCTCCACACACCTTTCTTGGTAAGGGCACCTCTCCTTTAGGTTCCATCTCATTGGACTAGGGAACCTTTGCCAAGAACCCCGTAAGACTTTGTACCCCGTGGATTCCCTCACGGCGACCGAGCTGGCGTACCCCTCCGTTGACCCGGGTTTAGACATCCTATCGTGTGGTGAGAGGTGATTCTAGTTGTACCCCGAAGTATTCATACTCTACCCAACTAGGATCTCACCTGGAGTGACCCAACAATTTTTTTCAATCCTCTAATTAATTGCGAACTCCCAAACGACGTTAAGTATCATAACTTGTTTGAACCTCATTGATTGATTTATATCTATTGTTCAACCTTGTTTGATTTCTTGCTTCGTTAAAAATAGACCAATACTACCATGCTAATTTTAATGTGGACTATGAGGATAATTTAGATGGCCAATCTTTCCAGTCCCATGTCCGTCCATTTCACCACCGTGAGGGGCAACCTTCTACTTCCTTTGGTTATGTGCGCACACCGCGCACTAACCAATTTGATGTCCCCTCACATATACCTTCAATCAGAACCCGGCAAGAGCCTTCCCCCCACCAAGACTCCAAGTCCAAACTATCTTGCATGCTCTTGATCAACTCACCCCTCAACAGCTCAATTTGATTCAATCTTTAGTTGAGGGTGTGACTCCTCCTCCCTCTCCTTCCCCTAGGCACCCACCTTTGTATATTCCGGCGACTCGCTGCATTCCCTGTCATTCGTCATCACCTCGGCCCTCTGGCCATTTGTACTCCCGTACTCCAGTCTATACAGACCACCCCTTGGAAGGCCCGCTAATTCAAGGCCACCCCCATGTACTCCCTCACATGCCCCTCAGCAACCCACTCCACTCCAGAATGCTGTACTCCAGAAATTGAATGATCTGGAGAACCAAATAAACAAGCTTTCCAATCCCATGGGTGACCCTATCGCCGCCATGCCGGTTCTTCCCCAAATTTATATTCATCCTTCGGAGATGTCGTCGTACCGATTGTACAATGGCCAGGCATCCCTACCTTCATGTCAAGGAATTCCTATAGTCTTCTCGTTGGCAGCAAGATCTCGTCACTCTGGCATACTTATTTAGAAAATCTCTTGACGGCCTTGCACTCGAATGGTTCTACTCCTTGGAGCCAAGCGAGGTAGGAACTTCCGCCCATTGCATAAAAATTCCTTCAAAGGTACAAAGATCGCGTTAGTCCTTATCTCTCTATCGTGGATCTAGCATCCAAGAAGATGAGGGCCAACGAGGAATTTGTACAATTTGCTGACCGTTGGAGGTCAATGGCCACAAGAATGCAGCATGTGCTCTTAGAGTTAGATCAAATCAAAGCAATCATTTCCAACTCTACTCCGAGGTTTAAGCACATTCTGGCCATGAACCGAATCGACACGATGGAGAGCTCTACGAGCAGGGACGTTACATTCAAACCCATTTGATGGACTCCCCGATCGTGGATCTATTCGATCAAATTAATCCGAGAAAGAACGGATCAGTGGATGCCATCCACCATCCACCTTGCCACCCTACAACATCCACATCATATACCCCTGCACATACACTACCCATTTACCACAACATGCCACCACCTAGGCGTCCACTGCTTCTTCTCCTCGGCCTCAACAACCTCCAATTGGGCCCTATGACGCCCCCATGCATGAAAAAGCTCATGTGCCTTATGTTGCACCTGCTCCGTCCGGTACCCATGCCGACTTCTATACCTCCCCCACAACAGCCTCCACCTCCATCACAGCCTGTTGCTCGGGCTGAAGTTGCCAGTGGCCAACCCATCCGTGAAACCACTTGGTGCTATGACGATGAACCTTCGGAGGTCATGTTCGTATGCCATTTACCTACCCCTCCCACGTTGCCATCCATTATCATCAAACCCTCCATAATTAAGCCCCACCCCCATTACACCAATCATTACACCTCCCACTACGCCAACACCTTTGGCAACCGAACCCGAGTAAACTTCCCCTTCATACCTACTACACCTCCACCGCCATACAGCCTTCCACTCCCTCCATATCCACCCCCATCCGACGGAGCGGTGCAAGTATTGAAGAGCCGCAGGCGTCAGCAGAAGAAGGAAGCCCCGGGACCCGGCATGCCTTTCAAACCCCAAGATTACATCCCTCGCATGCCGGTCGTCATTCCATACCGGGCTTATTCACTGAGGGAAGTCCTCCCCTCCATCCATGGCCGTCAAGAGGCCCTCTAATCTATGCCAATCATCAAAGTTGTCAGCTGTGCTTCGTTCGAAGTACTCATAGAGAATCTCTCCCCCAGCTCTCATGACTCCTCACACCATTGTTGTGAACCTTCCCACTCCAATGAAGGGGTCATTATACAAATGTGCTTACACGTTCCAAGGCTAAATCCTTAGCACAATCAATTAATCTAGGGGTCGTGCCCCCTTCCATACAAATGCTTTGCAATCTTTGGGCACGATCCCCCTATTGTTGCTTTCGACTCTCACCAGTGGAACTCCCCCGCCATCTCATTCAGCTACATTCCAAGGGAGTTGCCACTATTGCTTGAAACTTCGACGGAAGTCAACAATAATCCAATCATTGAGAGCCATTCAATCCCTGTGAAAAGAGCAAGACCCTCCGCTTGCTGGGCCAGATATGTGAGGAAGTGCCTGAGGGTCAAAAGGCCAATCCCTAAGTGGAAGCCCAAGAGCCGAGCAAGGCAAAAGACCAGGGGGCCTCTGCCACCTTCTTCTTCTTTTTTCATTCCAATCATCTTTTGTGCTGCTTAGCACCTTCCCATGGGTTCTCCACATTCCCTCCCCATGGGAGGCATTTATTTCCATCTCTTTCATGATCTTCGCTTCGTGCCCTACGTGGCACACCTCCTTCCAGTGCCCCACGTGGCACATCTCCCTCTTGTGCCCCACATGGCACCTCTCCATCTTGCGCCCCACGTGGCGCACCCTCCTTTCTGGCCCCTCGCGACCCACTTATTCCTTTCTCCCCTCCGGCCCATCCGGATTCTTTTCCTCTTACAGAGCACCGCACCCTCCTTCTTCTCTACCCCCTCCGGCCCCGCCGAGTCTCCAAAGTCTCTCCGCAATTCTCTCCTTTTCCATTTTCAATCATCATCCGACCTGTCTCCCACTGTTTTCGGGGCTTTAGTCCCCACATAACCTCTTAATTTCCGAATAATTCTATACATTGTTCAAGACCTCTGAGTCTCGCTCCGACGCAGGGCATTCATCCTTCATTTACCTTCCAACTCTTATTAGAGTCCAAAACAAAATTCAAAAAAATGAATATTTCAACATTGCCATGCTGTCGCAGCACTTCTGTACGAAAGCTCCGCGCCAGGAGTCCAAATTCCCTCCGGGTCATCAAGGTTTGCCCTTAGCATGGGCACCTTACACACACTTCACGGCGCCCCAAAGCCGATTGCTTCGGAAGACACCATCACTGTCACAGCCACGCTTGAAAGGCACAAATGTCTGTTTCTCCTCTGACTCGGCTAAAATGTGGGTAGTAAGGTAGTCTGGGCAGGCAACTAACCTGAAGCACACCCTGCTGAGTGGATGTCTAAAATATGGGCATAAATAAATGACCAATAAAATCAAGCCAAATGCATGTCAAGAGCGGCAAAGTCCCGCAGAGATCCAAATGGACCTAGTCGTATGCATGCAAAATCAAAATCAAATAAATCAATCAAGATAATGGGCATGGCAATGAGTGGCAAAGTCCCCGTAGAGATCCAAATGGACCCGGTCGTACGCATATCCCTACAAATTAATGGCCATCAATCAATTCCAATGCTTAAATGAGACTGAATCTTCTGATGGTTGTGCCACGGGAGGAAGTCAAACCCAACCCCTCAAACAACCATATCAAGCTTATCTCCAAACTTTCCTCCCTTCTCCCTGCCAGACGTAGTCGCCTTTTCAGGCATGGCTTTGATAGTGGCATTGTTAGCCACAAGCAATCAGCCCTTGGGCACCACCTTAAAGGCACGCCTTGCTCTGGGCACGCTTTAATGAAACGGGAGTTAACGAAGACCCCTCGCTAGTCAGTTCTCACAACTTTAATGCCGCCATGGCATGGCAATGTTCCAAAAAAAAAAAAAACCATAAAATTCGGATATCTCCAAAATCACAAAAAAATCAAATATTTTCAAAATCCAACAAAAATTCAAATATTTCCAAAATCCTATAAAATTCAAATATTTCCCAAATTTCAAAATTTCAAATATTTTCAAAATCAACAAAAATTCAAATATTTTCAAAACCCACAAAAATCAAATATCTCCAAAATCCACAAAATTCAAATATCCTTAAAAAAAAAAATCACGATGGTGTTGCACAAGGCAAGCACTGCATCCTCTCCGCGCCAGATCGATACAATTCTTCCCTTCATGGGTCCTCCCATCCTGAACTCCCAAACTCTTTTGGCCAGAAGATCACTCATCCTCATGGTTTAAACAAAAATTGAGTGAGCTACATCTATTGTTGACTACTTTATATCCATGATCCATGCTATAAATGATGGTATTCTATGATATGTCTTATCTTGGCTAATGAATTTTTTAGTGCAGTATTCGAGTTACCTCATCTGGCGCTACAACAGCTGCAACCGCTGCCTTCACCATCAACTATCTGCATTTACTATATGTTATACTCCTTAAGCATATCAAGGACCTTGTGGCTCCGAGGAATCTGAGATTTGAGTTCCCCTTTAACATAAACAATGATTACCCAGAGGATCCTTAGCCACACAGAAAGGCCGTTACACTTGGCACGTGAGGACGACCGACCCATGCATAAAAATTCAGTCCTGACTCAACGTCATTGTGACAATAATTTCCTTGATTATTTTCTACTCCTTTTAACGTATTTTCCTTTTAACCCAGCATACATGCATATTGAAATCCCTGTGGAAAACCACTCTTCCAATGCAACTTGAGAGCCATTCGCGCTCCAAAGCCAAGCAATTTGAAATATTCCAATCCGGTCAAGTACCCAACTCCCCTTGTTGTCGCCTCCGGGCTGATTTCCTTAAGAACCTTTGTTTGGATTTATCCCTATACATTTCATCTTTACTCCCATAGATCCACCTGCGGCAGTGGCAGACGCCCCCAACGGTGCAACCTAACGGATTGTGTCCTTAGGTACTTCCCCTTCGCTGGAAGTTGATCTCTTCTTCGTGCCCCACGTGGCACCTTTCCTTCGTGTACCTCGTACACACCTCCTGTCGTGCCCCTCGTGCGCACACTTTCTTTTCCATCCAATAGTTGTTTCTCCATGTCTTCTTCCCGGTGGTGACTTCCTGGGTGTTGGTGAAAGGCTCTAATCAGGTGGCGTCACCCAATCGATCACGCGTGTCTATTTTTCACCTTGGCGTCTACTTTTCAGTCCGCTCCTCGCTACACTCCACTTCGCTACACTTCATTTCACTTCATTCCATTCACTCCATTGCACTCCACTTTGTGTCCCTCCGCTTCGCTCCCATGCAAAGTAGACGCCAAGGCGTAGCAGCTGTAGACACGCAAATTCGACTCCACCGCGGGAAAATTTATGTTGCGCCATAATGCCACAAATGGCCCTCATACTGCCTTGCAAGAGTATTTTCCAATATTTTCGGATCTCACCCATTCTTCCCCGATGTTTCCCCTCCATTTCCAAGGCTCGCCGGTTGATATAGGCAATGTTTTCAAGTCACGACAGGTCTGGTGGGCACGTTTTCAAGTTGCGACGGTCTGCGGAACGCGTTCATGAAGGTAAGCTGAAACGCGTCCTTTCTGGTGGACGCAATTCTATTGATTCCCCAAGTCGGGGCGGGCAGGTTGGACACGACTAGGCCTTAACGTGCGGCCTTGTATGGCGCGATAAAGAATTTACTTATTTTTTTTACGGAGACTGCCCTTAACCATTTTATGAACGCGTCTGCTATAGGTGACGCAATTCTAATTTCACTTTTGGCAGGTTTTTATAAATAAAATTCATAAATGCCTTAACGCGTCCTACCGTGCCGACGCGTTTCAAATCCGAGACGCATGGACCATGGCCGACGCGATTAGGTCCTAGACCTAAAAGTCGTCGCACTAAAGTGCATGTACATCATCTAGGAATAACCACTCAAGCGCCTGCGCCTCTATCCCCAAGGATTATCTGGTGGTTATTACCTCCACCTGGCAGGTTGAAGCTCAATGTTGATGGTGCCTACAAAATGGGCTCAGGTATTGCTGCCGGGGGTGGGATTCTCAGGTATGGAAATGGTGATATTATCTTTGCTTTTGCTGCTAGGTATTATGATATTCACTCCAGTCTTGAAGTTGAGGATTTAGCTCTACGGGATGGGATATCTCTGTGCTGTGAAAGAGGTGTCAAAGAATTCCACATTGAATCTAATTCTTTGGTGCTGGTGCACATTATGAAAGGGGACTACGCTTGCCCTTGGCGGTTATGCTTTCCCGTTCAGGACATCATTCATAGGAGCCAGGGTCTTCACATTTCCATCTGTCATGTTTATCGAGAGACAAACCAGGTGGTTGATTGTCTTGCTGGTCATGGTTGTACGATTTCTATTTCTCGTATTGTCTGTTATCTTGGGCTGATCTCCCCTCTGCTGTAAAGGGAACTATCGTCTTGATAAGATAGGGCTCCCTTCCATCCGCCCCTAGGTACTTTATGTATGTTTTGTTCATGGTATTCATATATTTATCCTGATAGGTGGTTGGTGGTGGAGCGATCAACTCATTCCTTCTCTGAAGGGATGAGCGCTCTCCTACCTACCTCTCAGGTATTTACCTGATTAAAAAAAAAACTCAAGTGCATGTACCGCGAATCTCGAGGAATCTCTGAATCACGTCCGCCTGAGCCGCCGCGATTAGATCCTAGGCCTGTACCCTACGACCCCCGGAAGTCGTCGCATTTATGAGCCTACGTGCCAAATTGAAGTCGCGGCGAGGTAGGTCGTTGCGTTTCAGAACGCGGCGGTCGTCCCCGATGCGACTCTGAGCCACAGTTGTACCCTATGATTGTCAAATCAAGAGGGAAATGCGATGCTTCTTAATCACGATGCGTTGTCTCGACGTGATTCTTAAGGTGGCCGCAGGCTGTAATCATCATGCTATTATCAAATGCGGCACTTCTGAATCGCGACACGTCGTGTGGACGCGATTCACCTTATAGTCCGCGGCGGCTGTAGCCGACGCGATTTGAGTCTGTGTTGCCTATAAATACAGATCTGAGGGTCAGTTGTTCGGGGGTCCAACGATAAAGGTGAAGCCCTACCGGATTACCGTCCGTCGACTCCCTCCCCAGGGATCCCATTTTCATAGCGGCGGAGCCCTGCCGGATTCTTCCTGCACTCCCCGACGCAGAGCCCTGTCGGACCAGCGACTCGACACCATCCTTCCTCGGAGTGCGGAGCGCCGTCTACTTCACGTGCATTGGAGCGGGAAGCGGGAAGCTTCTTCCTCTTCCTCCTTCGTACGTCCGTCGCGCCACCGCGCCATTCAACTCAACTATCGGGGACGCCCCCCCCCCCCCCCCCCCCCCCCCCCTCTCCCTTTCTCGTTTATACCAACTCCCTCCAAGCCCCACGTGGCTCTTTTTACTCCTTTTCTATACACCCCACACATGCTGCAACGCATACACACCCACATTCTTTAGCGGTTTAAAAGCCACCACACGGTAAGTTGTTCCCCATGTTCTTTATTCATTTCATTTCATTCTTTTGGATTTGGTACTACACATTATTTGGCTAATCCCCTTTTCCCTTCTTTGTCTTTTTTCTTTGTTAGGGTAATCAACACAAGGAAAAGCGCCTTCTACCACGGCCGGCCGTGCTCGTAGAGGAAGAGGAACCCACATCCCCGCGCAATCTCCCCACACTCCAATAGGTATTCTACGCGATCACTTCTTCCATCTGCACCCTTCGACTTGCATCTTTTCATTCGTACCCTCGCGTACCTAGCAATCACGATCCTTTCATCTCACCCCTTTATCATCCCTCTTTGTGGGCCTTTTTCTTTCTTCTTCGGAGTTCCGAAGGAACCTCGAAAAGGGATGCAAAAAGCGGTATCTACAACCCCCCTGCTTTTTTCAGATAGGGACTTGCTGTCACAGGAGTTCGTTGCCAAACGGTAGTGGTGGCCGTTGGCTCCGCCGTGAGTTGCCAGTAGTGTGAGTTGTGAGCGTGAGAGCTCTTGTTCTGTGTGAGTTGAAAGTTGCCTTTTTCCAAGTCCTCGGGGTATGCCCCTTAAGATTGCACTTTTCTTTATGTACCTATACTTTTATTGTGACTGTTGTGTGACGGACCAGGGTATTTATGCCCATTAAGGCTCCATATCCAGATCCGCCTCCCGCGAACGGACCGAAGTCTCGCAAGGGATATCTCACACACGTGTCCAGTAAGAGTATAAAAGACAAACCACAAGAATATAAGACACAAGAAAGTACATGTGCTCATATTTGTTCACAAATTGTACAACTGTCCCATTACATTAATACATGTCCAATTAAAGAGTACAACTACCTGGGGCATACCCCGAGGGAGCACAAGCTCACACAACACTACTACTAAACAACTGCTGGTGGTACAGTCTAACATAATGCCGTTGCAAGCCAAACACACGGCAAGCCCTGAAAAGAACTGTAGGGGAGTGAGCCTCAACAAGTCACTGGCTCAGTAGGGGCTACCCAAACACACTGTAACCACAGACACCTCAACCCCAATGGGTTTCACTGGCAACAACAATACCAACCCATTTCATGCTCACATTATGACAATAAATAACAATTAAACATACTCATAATAATAAACATAAAGTCCTCAAAAGGAAAGTAGGACTACAGGACAAACATAATATCATTAGTCAGGCCCACTACTAAAGTGCCTAACCACAGTCTCACTGGCACACTGCTACAACAACTAGTTGCCTAGCTATAAGCCACACAAGCAAGTCACTGCCTAAGCTGCAAGCTTCACAGGCGAATCTCAAACACTTGAGTAACAGGACTGCTAACAAGAGCTGGTCCTTTATACTCCAAACCTCACTACGTCGAAAGCTACACATAAGTGGTAGGACTGGCTACAACTAGCTAGTCCATCACACACTAAAATTATAATCGGAACATACCCAAGAAGAGTAAAACTCAACAAGTGGAGGTCTCCCACACGGTCTCCACGGAGCATAGCTCTACTAAACCACAATATGCCTAAGCCACAAGCCTCATCGAAAAAATACCCACAAAGGTAACATAATTAATAATCACAAACTAATCCACAATAAAATAAAACAAAGATCTACTAAAACAGTTAGGATACAACAAGTGGCAGGTCAACCACAAGACCTCCACAACTCACGAGAGCCTAAAAAGGTTGGTACACATGTACCACCACAAAACTACAAAGTAACCCACGAAGGAAATAGGTACCTGCTACTCTGAGGTACACAACGCAAACACCCGAACAAAGGGTACAGAAAGGTGGTAAACACCACACTGAACCACAATTATATATACCTTTATTTAGGCACAACATTACAGGTAAAACCTCAATCGGCAAGTCACACAAACCATGACTCAGTCACAATTGTGCCAACACCAGGGCACACCTCAAACTGGTCAAACCTCGACCACAAGTCACAAACTCTCAAACCACGACAAGTAGCAAAGCACGAGTCGGAAGGGAACGACGCACCACACGGGAACAGACTACTGGCTGATCAGGCCATATCCATCCCAGACAACACAACACAAGAACTACCTCTCAGCCTCGCAGTCACGGATGAAAGGTCCAACTGCCGCTCCACGAGAAGAAGTCAAACAACTATGGAGACCAACTAACACCACACCTGCAGACACACAGCTACAGGCCCCATGCCTGGCACCTCTAGAGTCTCTGGCCAGAGCACTCTAAAGTGAGGCACTGGAAAACAGGACTAGCTGGGGACCAGTACGTCTACTGGTGTCCGTACCCCCACCACGAGCGCGCTACAAGTGACTGCACACCCACAAACACAAGCCGCTGCCCTACTGTCGTCTTTCCCTCACCGGACGTACAACTCAAACACAAGAGTGAGGGTGTCCAGGAAGATGACACAGACCTCGACGGTACCACACTGTACCGGGACAAAACCCCGAGCACAACAAACACACGTGCCTGGCTCACAAAGAACCTGGGTACCCGACTAGAGAGGCATTCCGGAATAGGCGCCGGACCACCACACTCGGCAAGCTCAAACCACGATACTTACACATATAGCCTTTACTTATATTTCACAATATACAAGTGTTAGGATTAGGTTAACATTGGTCACCGTGTGACCCCAAAGGTATCCCACACCAACACATAACTAAACCAAAATCTTGCCTATCATTGGTCATCTCATAACCTCCATGGCATCACACACACCACTTAATACAAATCAATATATATTATTCAAAAAGGCAACAACGAACCAGGGCTAGGTTATGTGGACCTTCACTGCCCAAAACACCACAAAGTTATGGCTAGGCTCACACAGGAACCTCACTGCCCAGTTATTACGACAAACCATAAAAATTACTTAACAACAAAGTATGTAGTACACACACACTCAAACCACGTAAACACACGTGTATATTACACCCTGGTTGGTGTACCACACGTCTACCACATAAACCGAATGTCCAACACATGGACAACGCACTTCATGAGTGCCACGGGTGCCAACGCACCACACATACTATGTAAAGCGATTACGTACATCACATATCATTCACGTAAAACATGCCCATTACATGAGCAATATGCTCCAAGAGCATAACAATGCACTGGCTCACACCGGTCATCGCCATGCACACACAGAAACACACAAATACTCATAACCAGAAAAGCTACGTAAACCATACTGCATGGTTACATGCACAAGTTGGCGGCAACATCGACTGCCGCTTATAAGAAGTAGACAGCAAGAGATCTAGCCGTTTATATCTCGGCTGGTGAGCTTGGCGACAAGAGATCTTGACGCCAAGTTCTCCGCCTAAAACCCTGCAGAAACCCTAATCCAGCTCTACAGGTTTTCCAACCGTTTAAACTACAAAAAACATATAAAGTGGTTCCTTTAACATACCAGAACCCGAAACAACCCATTACAACATGCTTCATTCACTAAATTACTCAAACCACCCATTAACCCCACATGGTGCAACTTAATCCGAAAATACAATAAAAATGTTGGTTCAAGTGATTAAGTCGTGTTTTAATGTTTCTAATAAGCTAACAGGGCTCGACCCCTACCTCAGAAACGCAATTAAACTCCCGAAGAACCTTGAATCACCCGAAACCCGAGAAACGTCCCACGAACCACCGCGCTTCAATCCGCCATTCCCTGCCCGATCTGCAACTACCACACGCACCACAGCCTTCCCACGAGCTCTCGCCGATCGTCAGAACTCGCGAAGAAGCTCAAGGGTGAAGGTGGGCGAAGAGGAAGGGAAGAGAGGGGAAAGAACAGGCTCGGGTCTGCCATAAAAACACAGGTGCGTCAGTTAACGTCAACAATATGCCGCTAACCAAACCGCCACCCCACAAATGTCCACATCTCTCGACGCCAAGTTCATCAAACTCGACGTCCACATCGATGGACGCTAAAACCATGTTAACGACACACCATTGCCGCCAACACACAGTCAACGTCACCCACCTGGACGCCAACACACACTGTTGATATCCAGCGTACTGAACACCACACAGACCCATAACTAAACCCGGTAAGGATCTAATAAGGAACACACAACACTAATGGGCCTCACATTGGCCACAAACCCGCTAAACCTGGATCCACGGGATCCGGAAAACGCGCGACGTTACATGTTGTACATAATTTCCTTATTAATGTAAGGACTTTATTGTTATAGTTATTTGAATTCATTGCTTATCTCACTGAACTAAATTCTACCCCTTCCGGGTCTTCGGATCCGTGGGTGGCGGTGCGACGTTTTGGGTCCCTAGCGGGGGTACGGGAGGCCAGGTCGTTAAAGTGGTATCAGAGCTCAGGGGTCCAATGAGATTTGTAATGAGTTAATAACTATGGTTGTCCCAAAGAAAGGTACTACTACGCTGCTGGCCCATCCGTGTAGAGTTGTTGTTAGGTGTGAGCATTTGGTTCTTTTTGTAGGTGGTTGGCTTTCGAGCAGGGTTCTAGTGTGAGCTGTAGGAGAGTGTTCCTGCTGTTGATGGGTACACATGCTTTGAGCATGGTTGCTAGTTCACTCGTGCTGCGGTTGGGTTCGTCGTCGGCCTGCGCATCCGTGCGGGTGTGTCGCGAAGGCTGAGAGAGCCTACGTGTGGTGTGTCCTTCATCGGTGCACGGTTGTGGTCTGCGGAACCAGTCAAAGGTGTCTTTGCTTTTGTGGATGTCCCCTTGTTGTTGGGGTGTGGGCTGTGTTGGTTGTATGTTTGGTCTCGCATGCCTGTGCGCCGTTGTGTGTTGTGCTCTACTCAGTCAGCGTCGTTGCTCAAGCTAAGAAGGTGCTTTGTGTGCCGTGTTGCACCGCTGGTTGAGCGTTGCGACACTTGTCTGGGTTGTTTTCGGTCTTGTGCTGGCTAGTTGTTAACTCTGGTGAGGTGCTTCCGGAGTTCTTCTCTATTGGTTCTGGGGGAAGTGAGGTTTCCCTAGAACTGTGTTGTGCTCGTTTCTGGTTACTGTTGCGTTGCCCTCTGGGTTGAGGTGCATCGCTTGGTTGCCTATGATCTAGTGATGTTTACAATAACTGTTTGTTGTTGTCTTGGTGAGGTTTGTCTCTCTGAGGCTGTCTCTGTGCTCGTTGATGTCTTCCGCTGTGTTACCTCTTTGGTTTGAGGTCTATGTTGTTTGGTGGGTTGTGTTGCACTAGCACTTTGCTATGTTGTTTAGCTATTGGGTTGGACTATTGCATGCATTCTTCTTGTATGCCTCTGGTCAGGTGATGGACCTTGACCATGTGTTTGGGCTAGTTCGCCATGTTGTTTGCCTCCAAGTCTCTTGGTTGTGCCGCCGAGACTGCGTGTGTATCCCTGTGGTTTAGTTTGTTTCCGCTTACATTTGCGTGCCAACGCGCTCTTGCCGACAGTTATTGGCGAGCGTTGTGGGTGTTCGGATGGCTGTGCCTCTCATGTGAGTCCTAGCCTTGTGCTGCTGTTTCTCTTTCGTGTGTGGAAGAGACTCGTTGCGTGTCTCCTTCCTCTGCTTTTCGTGGGTCGCTCAAGGTGTGGTGCTCTGCCATGGCGTTTGGCACCGTGTTGCGCACCGTGGAGATTTTTATGGTGAAGGTCCCTTCCCTTGAGCTGTCTTGAGGTTGAGCCAGTTGCTCCCCTCGTACGCGTTGTTTCCTTGTGGCACGATGGGTCATGGTGTACCTTTTGTGCTGTCTGTTGTGGTGTTGGTTCCTCGTTGCCTGATTGCATGATGTGGGGCAGCGTGCCCTAGGTTCAGTGTGAGGCAACACCATTTTTCTTCTCTGTTTGGCTTGCTTGTGCAAGCATCGTTTCGATGTTGTTTTTGCTTGTGCCTCAGATGTGTGTTTTCCTATTATTCCGCGTTGCTACTACCTCTCCGCCTGTATGGTCGGAGCGGTGTCTTGTGTTTGGGGGCTTCTAAGAGCCAATGTAGCTATTGCGCTCTTGTAGCTGCTGGATTTCCGCATGTTTCTCTGTGGGTCTCTATTGGAGAGTCCCCTTCGGTTGGCCCTGTGTCGTTTCAAGCCGCTAGTGCGGTTGTATGCTGCACCTTGAGCGTTTCCTTTTTCTATATTTCTTGTTCTTGTGCCTCAAGGGTTCGGGGCTGGTATGGCCCGTTCTGCTCCTTCAGGCTTGCGGTTCCTTGCGTGGGGCTTTTGGTAGGTCTCTTATGGAGAGTCCTTCCTATTAGCCATGTTGTTTCGGCCGCTGGTGCACCTGTGTTGCATCTTGCTTGGTTTTGGTGCTTGTAGTGGCACTATGTGCTCATGCTCGAGTGGTTTGTTTTTGTGCCGTCCGGAGCCTTGGTGCATTGTGTTGTACCTTGGGTGGCTCCTAGTTCTTGTGATAGCACAGTGTGTTGTGCCGTGTGCCCTAATCGTGAGCTTCGTGCATCGTTTCACAAGTTTGCTTGGTGTTCGAGGAGTTGAGCTTTCCGCCTCTTGGACACTTCATGCTGGACGGTGCCTTGTGGTTGTACCGTTACCGCTGTGGGGTGGCTGCTTGGACTTGTCTAGGTAGCCCTATCGGTGGTACGCCAGGCTTTGGGGGTGGCCTGTGTTCAGGTTTTCTCTCTGGCCTGGGAGCGAGTGTGTTCAATTGTGGTACCCTGTTGTGGTTTGGGTCCCTATGAGGTCGACATGTTCTTCTTGGCCTCTGTAGTTGTTTCGATTCCCGTTTAGTTTGCCGATGTCTTGAGTTGTCTAGTTTTGACCAACCTCAGATGTCTTCCCTACTTTTGCCTCTACGCGCTATGCCTGTGGAGCAGTTGGTTTAGTTTTTCGTGGCTCCATAGTTGTTGTGTGTCCTTGTCGGACCATGAGGATGATCTTGGTGAGATCGAGTGGTGTCGGCGGACACTGTCCTACGTGTCGTGGTGTTCTCCATGTGCGTGTTACCGCCTAGTTTCGGGTCATCCTTATGAGACTCGTTTGGCCTTGTGGTAGGTATTAGCTGTTGCTAGTCGTACGAAGCCATTCAGAGGAGTCTTATGGTTGACCTTTTTGTGTTTTCTCGGCTACCATCAATAACTGTGTTCTCTCGAGTTCCTATGGTGACAGAGTGTGTTGCTAACCGGTTGGTCTCAACAACGTGGTCTGTTCTAAACGCGACGTGTTCCATGTCGCGTTCTGGTTGAGAAGGGGACGGCCCCGTGTGTCGTTCCTGTTGTCTGTGGCTGGTGTGCCACGTGTCTGCACTCATGTGTGTGAAGGCGCGCCAGTTGTCACGTTCACATGAAGTGCTTGTGTCACGCCCCGATATTTAGCAGCGGAATAAATACCGGGGGACGTGAACGATACAAACCAGCGTATCACAATTGAATATAATAACAATTCAAGACTATAATATGGTCACCATTATATACTTTTATTTCATTTCATTCAACTAGATACAACCTCACATAAGAAGAATTAACCAAAGGGTCCATCATTCAAATAAACTTCCACAAAGTTTCTCTATTACATAGACTACTCAAATTTCGATTTCTAAACTGTCATCTATTCTAGGACGGGTACTCGTCACTCTTGCCCAGTCCCATCTGACTCCACGGGTTCTTCATCACTACCTGAAAAAGGGCAGGATGATAGGGGTGAGCGAACTAGCTCAGTAGTTTATATCTCAATCACGTGCGGGCACTAGTATCCATGATTAACATTTTATATAGGCAGATATGCTTATGAGTATGCTGACAATGCATGCTTTTCTAACAAGTTGAATAGCAAAGTAGAACGGATATCATATCAGATCAATGTCGAGTTCCATATAAATGGACAGATAATTCAAGATTAAATCATGTCAGAAGAGATTGGCCATATTCAAGCAGAGTTCATGTGTTCACAAGAACAAACTTATCATATCATGTCAAGTCAAACTTATCAAGTCAAACAGGAGGCACATTTCACAATCTTGCATGTCAGGTGTGCTATGCCAAGCACCAAGAGTCCATACTCCCTCGGTTAACAAGTACGTTGGGGCGCTCTTCCCCAGGACCGGACAGGGCCCTATTGCACAGGCATTGTATCAAGTTTTGGACCGGAGTCCCACGATGTGCCGAACAAACATATTCATATTATGGCCACAGAGTTTCAATGACAAGCTCATAGTAAAAAGAACATGATCACTCATAGAGTCAAGGAATGACAAACAGCTCAAAAGAACGAGGCAGGATAACGTCGTATCTATATTTCATAATTCATTAATGTCTTGACATGAGGTGTTTCTAAAGACAGATCATATGTAGAACATGTACTTTCCTAACATGTATGCATATGACAAATAATCAATTGAACACCGGAAAACATGAAACCATGAAACTCATATGCAATCACCACTAACATGTCCATACTAATCATGTATTCATCCCCACATTCATACATATTCTTATCTTATCAATTGACAATAAGCAAGATCACAAGATAATCCAAGGATCATAAGAACAATCAAAATTACACATTAGAATCATATTCATATCATTACCATTTCCTTTAATGGTTTGATTTATTTAAGTCCATGCATACTATATAACATCATGTACATGCTTGAAGACATCATGAATGATTAGACCCAATTATACAAAAATCTTGTAAGGGTAGTGTCGACACTAGATCAGGTGGTGTCGACACCATGCTCCAAACCCAAGACAAAATCAGGCAAAACTGGTCAGGTAGTGTCGACACTAGTTCAGGTAGTGTCGACACTAGAGACAGATTCCAGACCCATCTGAAAACAGGGACAGTGTGTCGACACTAGAGCCAGGTAGTGTCGACACTAGCTAGCTTTCCCAGAACTTTCAGGAAAAATGGGACAGTGTGTCGACACTAGAGACAGGTAGTGTCGACACTAGATGGCTACCCAGAACACTCTCTGGTTGTTTGGGACAGGGTGTCGACACTAGCTGAGGCAGTGTCGACACTAGAGGGCTCCCAGAACACTCTCTGGCTGCTTTGGGACAGTGTGTCGACACTAGTCCAAGTAGTGTCGACACTAGAGTCCTTCCAGAACAAAACTTAAGGGTCATGTGAGACCCGAAAACACATGCCATGCAGCGATTCACTTCAAACCCTTATAACTCTCTAACGATTGACATTTGGAAAAACATTCAACATGAAAGATGAATAAGACAACTAGTATAAATATTTTGATGTTTAAGGTTTAATCAATTTGGTCTCGAATCCCGAGAATCATGTGAAGAACAGAAATCAAGTGAAACCCCAAATCATAATTTAAAACAGAGACTCTCTTATCATGCTCCTAACTCTCTAACAAAAACCTTTGGACAAAATGTCCAACATAGAAGATGATCGTGACTTCAAATAGGAGAACTTTCATGAAAAAAGTTTAGTCAAATTGGTCTTGAATCGGTGCA
Source organism: Colocasia esculenta (assembly GCA_014218235.1). NCBI lineage: Eukaryota > Viridiplantae > Streptophyta > Magnoliopsida > Alismatales > Araceae > Colocasia > Colocasia esculenta. The sequence goes on from JACBKR010007086.1 coordinate 37,548, forward strand.
CAATATGACGAACGAGAAAAAGCCCTAACGGTGCAAGACTGTGGGAAAATCACCAATACACGATGAATACTCCATGAAAATTGGGCAAATCAAGTGCAAATGATCCTAGACTCAAAGAACTACATGTTGGCATTATTTTCTTTAATCTTGGCCCGAGAACACCTACCTTTACGAAGATGTAAAACCTGTTGATGTTCTAGACGCAACAGAGGATGCAGGGGATGAAGCTCCGGATTCCCAGCCTTTCTCCTGCTCCTCAGAAGTTCTTGCTTGCTTCCAAACGACTCCAACTCGTTGTTAAACCTTCCCCAAGAGTTTAGGGACGAGTTCTTATTTTTAGGATGTTGTTAGAGTCCTAATGATGCTAGGAAAGGGGCTACGAGCTCTGTTTCCTAGTTTCCAAAAATCTGGGATTCCTTTACTCAAAAGAGGTAGCCAAGGTTTAGGAACCACTAATTGGGATTGAGTCCGGTTTTGGATTACCTTATATGACTATTCATCCATAATATGACCCTAAATTACCCTCACTAATTACTGCATAATTATCTACACGAATTTCTGGGCAATTTCCTGTCCTAGTTTGTTCATATCCTTGGGCCAAATATGCTCTATTGGCCCAATCTTATTAATAGGTCATTAACACATGGTATTGGAAGTCTCTCCAATACGTTTATTTATTTTATCCCTCTATCTTTCTAAATTTTTAAATTTGCTAATTTCTGGGGTGTTACAGCCTGCATGTGTGACACGTGGCATGGAGACTGTCTGTCGAAACTTTTGAAAAGGCGACAAGATGCGTGTTGCGTTGGTGAGAGAACGCGATGCTTATCTGGTCGCGACCTCAGTTCCGAGGCCGTAAGGCATGAAAACCCTCTTTCTTCTTTTCTTTCCGTTTCTCCTTCCTCCCTTCCCTTCTCCTCTCTGCGGTAGGAAGCTTCTCCTCTCCTTCTCAGGTGGCTTTCGGCATAGGGAGGTGCCGGCGTGCTCGTGGTGGAGCGTGGGAGCGGCGTGGAGTGAGGAGGAGGTGGCCAACGACGTGAAGGGCCCCAATGGGTCTGGCTCGTCATTCTTGTATGGATCTCTTGCTCTCTTCCTTGTTTAGTGTAGATGGAGCTTGGTTTTGAGAGATCCTCCCCGAGCTCGTGGGTTCTCTTGTGGTTTTGCACGGGTGGATGCTTGACGGTGGTGCTCCCTTTTTGTGTAGCATTGTCCTTGTGATTGTGGGCGAGGAGAGGTGGTTGTGTGGCCACTTGAGACACTTCTAGTTGTGCACAGTGTGTGCACCTTGTTTCCTTTCTTTATATGGCTTGTGTGGCTTGGGGAGACCGTGGGATGGCCCCATCCCGGTCTCGATCTTCTAACTGAGGTCACAACAGGATGGCTGTCGTGATACCAGTCAGAAGGTGACGAGCTACCTGTCGCGTTCTGGTGGCGATAGGATAGTCGTCGCATTCCCTTTTTCCCCTATTGTTTCACCGTTTCCAGCCTTGATGAGGATGGCCCATGTCCAAATTGGTTAGAGGGAGGTCTCGCCAACTTGGTACGAGGCCCATCTCCTGTTTAGGTGTTTGTCATCGTGGTTCCTTGGGGTGGTTCTGCCCCAAGGGTCCTGCCTTCAGATGAGGAACGCGACGGGTCGATACGTCGTGTCTGAATCTGAAGGCTACACCTTTGTTGTCGCGTTCTAGTCGCGACAGGGCCTTGGTCGCGTTCTGGTGTCTTCGGGTCGTGACAATTTGCTTGTCGCCTTCTAGCTTCGGTGTTGTTTGGTTGTGGGTCTGCTTGGGGTTCGGCCTCCTGATGTTAAACGCGACGGGTCGATAAGTCACGTAAGATAAGAAGGCGACCCCCCAGTCATTGCGACCTAGTTGACGGGTTGGTCGTCGCCTTCTGGTTCAGAAGGTGACACCCCTGTGGTTGCGTTCTTGTGGCCGAGTTTCTGGCTGAGGTGTGTGTGCCTGTGTTGGCCGACGACGTTCCTAGGAGTTCCGAGAGGTGTGTCGTGCGTGCATGTGCCTGCTGTGCTTGTCTTGGTACGAGCCAGTTGTGTCATTTGCTTGTGTGGTTGCCCCGCCTGTTCTCAGTTCACCAGTGCTGGCACTCGACGGGCTTGTCCGTTGTAGAGGTTTCACTGTTACCTGGACCCCCATCCCCGCGCCCGTTGAAGGAGTTCTCCAGGCGGCGGGCAAGCTCGAGCTCAGACTCTGGTAGTAGAGGGGAAAGTGGTGGTGGACAGCAGCGTAGAGTGTTGTGTAGAGCTCTCTAAGCTGAGTCTGGGACGCCGAGGTGGTTTGGTTGTTCTTCTGGCGTAGATTATGTAATGCCCCGACGTGGATTATCGGAGCGGCATTACAGTTATTAAATAGTACAGAGCGAGAAATAAATGCAAACCATTGCACAATGGAATAATACCAAAAAAACTCCAATTTCATTGATAATCCATCAATATTATTTACATCAACGTATCAGAGCCAAAACGAGGCCCATAGTACTTTATTCAAACCAAAACTATTGCATAATGACTAACTGACTCATTCTATACTAACTGCTAAAGCGAGGGTTGCTAAAATAGGGTCACTCTGAGCATCATCCTCAGTCCCGTACTCTTGAGTGTGGTCCTCGTCAAACTCACCTGAAACATATTAAATAAAACAGCAGGAGGATGAGCGAATAACGCCCAGTAGGACTTAATATCTCATGAACCCAAGCATGCTTTAAATAGTTAATGGATTAATGGCAGGCTAACTAGAGAGTAAAGTCATGTAAAGCATGTCATGATAATAGGAGAACAATAGCAACTGGCACAGAGAAAATAGTACAACGAGAACGACAATAGAATGGCCATGTAATGATATAACATGTAATTTGCACAACGGTGCACTAGTAACGATCACGCTTGTACTTGTAGAGATAGTACTTTGATTGTCATAGATTAATCTAGATAGTAAACTGGCACTGGATGCATGCCGTAACACATCCTTGATCATTTTAACTCCCATGGGCACTGGCACTTTTTGGGCGCTCCTCCCAGGACCTGATCGAGCCCTATTGGGTTGGCATTAGTCATTTCTTTATCTTAGACAAATCACACGAATGGCCAATAGAGTACCAAGAAGAGATGAGAGAGTACTAGACGAGATAGATGAGTGTGTAAGAGAACGTGAACAGATGAGAGGATATAGAGAGCAGGTAAGATAGGGACAATATCGTAAAACGTCGTTAAACACACGGTAGTAATAGTTTGCACGGCACTAGGTCGGGTACCGGCATTCTGGTAGAAGTCACAACCACCCATTTAGTCGTGTCGTGAACACGGCCAAATGGTTCGGAGTGAACTCGAGATGAGAAGGGAAAACACTAAGGCATGGATCGTACTGATCCCTACGGTGTAACAGATTTTTGGTACAACCAGCTCGTGACTAAGGATGTGCGCCAAAGCCAAGAAAACTTACGGAGGTCTTGACAAGGAGTCCCTGGCCAAGTCGAGAGTATTCCCGATGGAGAGGTGGTCCAAGTCAAGAGAAATTGTAGAAAACGGGTCCGTCGTGCCTCGAGTGCTCGAAGCGAGGGAAAATGATAACGGTATTAAAATGCGCGTATAAAATGAAGACAATTGTATTAATAAAATAGGGTAATTTAGTCATTTATTTCACTAATTTACCGATATATTATTATAATTTATCATGGTCAAATGGCATTTAATAATGTTATGTGTGTGTAAGTGTAATGAAATTTGAGGATAGGACAAGTCGTGCAAATGTCATTTAATAATTAAATTTATATCGTTAATGCCATTTATTAACGTACCAACTCGAATTAACTATAATATGGGTTAATCATGGCTAATTAAGGGGTATAAAGCCTAAACACAGGGCATATGCACAAATTTCAATTATGGTGATTCTTGAAAACGCGGCGGACTACCCGTCGCGATTCAAATCGCGAAGGGGCGGCCGGGCGCGACAGGTGGACTGGCCGGTCTGGCCGGTCCGCAGTGGAATCGGGGCGGCTATGCCGCCGCGTTCTTGACGCGACGCCATCAGCCGGTGCGACCCCAATGATATCGCGGCGGATCGCGCTGACGCGATACCAGGGGGATTGCCTTTTTCCCTTTTTCCCAGCGCGAATCCCTTTGATACATAGATGTTCTAACTTCCATATAAAATAGCACGGTGATCCAAAAAGCACGAAACCAGTTTTAAACGAAATAGACATATAGATCTATCAACATGCTCGATTAATTTGAAAAAAACAAGGTTTGGGCATGATTTGATCGGGTTACTTTTCGGTGACCTAAACATGTGCAGTCAGGGTTCAATGAATTAATAACAATGGATACATAATGAAAATCCGAAACCAGGGGCGTTCAAAAGCTAACAATATTTAGTATTTATGATAATTTTATCATGGTATGAAGTCAAGCATGAACGAGGTTCACAAGCAAACATGACGGGTCGGGTGTAGGTCTGATAGAGATTCAAAGAATTAATTCTCCCTAATGGGAGATCGAAATAGAATGAAAACAGAGGCGTTTGAAAGCTAGTATGATGTAGTGTTAATGATAATTGTATCATGGTAAGAGAACAAGTACATGCGGGGATTAGAGAAAACAAGATATTTCGGGTTCATGGTAACATCAGGGATTCAAGCAATAATTCACCCAAATGGATGAGCGAATGCAACGAGACTAGAGGGCTTTTGAAAAGGATCATGAAGTCTACCTAGGTAATTTTTTTTCATGATTTTAGCTGAGAGATTGCCTACCTTTTGTTGAAGAGATGAAAACCCTAGTTTGGTGACGAAAAGGGAAAACTCCTCCTTGTTCTAGCCTCCTCCTCCTTGCCCTTGTCTCAGCCCTTCTCCTCGTTCTCCAGAGTTCTAGGAACGAAAATTGTTCTAGGGCTGAGTTTTTGGTGTTTAAGATTGCTAATAGAGTCATTTCCATCTAAAACTCCTTCCTCCTATTTAAAATTCCAATTTCCATATTTCTCTCCCACTTTCTCTCGTTTATCCACCTAATAAGGCTGGGGAGAGAGCTAATTTCGTGGGTAGGGGGTTAGGGTAAGTGTAGGCTCCTTTTTAGGATATATAGTGTAATTAGCATTTATCTTAACCTCTTTCTATATTATTAATTGAATCCGAAATTGGATATTTAATTCCCATCCCATGGTGGGCTTCACACAATTAGGCCCATATATTGGTTTGGTTCATTAGTGTGACCCATTAATAATTTAGCTTAACGGGTATTGCTTAAATTTTCTTTTATTCCTCTTATTTTCTATTTATTCTCCATTTATTCAATTAAATCATTTTCCTCATTTATAAAATAGAATATATATATTATTATTATTATTTCTTTTCTATTTGAGTTTTAAAAATCAAGGGTGCTACATCCTCCCCCTCTTAAAAGAATTTGATCCCTAAATTCAGAATCGTAAGAGGAAGAATGACTTACTAAAAACTCCGGATAATTTCGACGCATTGTCGCTTCGGGCTCCCACGTGGCTTCCTCAACTTCGTGATTTCTCCACAGTATCTTGACCATGGGTATGGATCGATTCCAAAGCTGTTGCATCTTCTTGTCTAAGATTTTCACTGGTCTTTCTTCATAGGTCATATCTTTGTTCAGAATGATATCATCATAGCTGATTACGTGTGACGGATCGTACACGTATTTCCTTAGCATGGACACATGGAAAACATTGTGCACTGTTGAGAACTGGGAAGGTAGGCTAGTCGATACGCTACCTCGCCAACTCTATCCAACACTTCAAAGGACCTATGAATCTTGGTCTCAACTTGCCTTTCATCCCAAACCTTTGGAATCCTCTGGTCGGAGATACTTTCATCATCACATGATCTCGGCCTGAAATTCCAAGTCTCTCCTTCTCTATCTGCATAGCTCTTCTGCCTGGACTGAGCTACTTAATTCTCTCTCTGATAATCTGTATATCCCTGCTAGTGCTCTGCACATGCTGGTCCCAGCCATTGCTGCTCACCTACTTCATTCCAGCATAGTGGCGATCTGCAACTTCTGTCGTACAATGCTTCAAACGGTGCCATTTAATGCTGGCCTGATAACTGTTGTTATAGGCAAATTCAATTAGGGATAGCTGTCATTCCAATAACCTTCAAAATCTATAGTGCAGGCACGAAGCATGTCTTCAACTATTTGATTGTTATTTCGGTCTGTCCATCTGTCTGAGGGTGGAAGTATGCTGAAGTTGAGTTTAGTACCCAACGCTGTCTAAATTCCCTTCAGAAATAGATGTGAATCTGGGGTCACGATCTAGACAATGGACGCGGGAACTCCAGGCAATCTTACTATCTCCTTTACATACAATGCTGCCAACACATCCACACTCCAAGTGCTCTTAATGGCAAGGAAGTGTGCGGATGTGGTTAAACGGTCCACAATAACCCAGATAGCATCAAGTCCACCACGAGTTTAGGGTAAACCCATGATAAATCCATTCCGAGCTTTCCCACTTCCATTCAGGTATGTCCAAGGGTCTAAGTACACCTGCAGGACGACGGTGTTCTGCTTTTACCTGCTGACAAGTGAGGCAGTGCGCGGCATGCTCATCTACCTCACACTTCATGTTTGGCCACCAAAATGACCTTTTCATGTCTTGGTACATCTTGGTTGTGCCTGGGTGAATTGTGTACTTGGTCTTGTGGGCTTCATCCATTAGTTTTCTCTTCAACTCTTCATTGTCAGGCACGCATGTCCTGGCTTGGAATAATATTCTTCCATCCTCAGCGATGGAGAAATCTGGCTTGTCAGCTATAGTCTCCCTGACTCGGACTAGGAATGGATCATTACCTGTTGTTCTCTGATCTCGACAATTATCGGGTTGAGCTTTAAGATTAGCCACAACATCTTGTCATTTCTCTGCTCAATGTTTAGATTCAGGTTGGCGAATTGTTCTAACAATTGCATCTCGCCCATGACTAGACAGGATAACGAAGCTACTGGCTTTCTACTGAGTGCATCAGCTATTGTGTTACCTTTGCCTGGGTGATATTGAATATTGAAATCAAAATCCTTCAAGTACTCAAGCCATCTCCGTGTCGCATGTTGAGCTTCTTCTGAGAATAAGTACTTCAAACTCTTGTGGTCGGAGTAAACAATGAATTATTCCCCATACAGGTAATGCCTCCAGATTTTGAGTGCAAATACCACAGCAGCTAGCTCTAGGTCATGGACAGGACAGTTGACTTCATGTGGCTTCAACTGCCTTGAAGAATAAGCTATCACCTTTTCGTTTTGCATTAATACCAGCCTAGACCGATTCCAGATGCATCAGTGTAGACTGAAAATCCTGCGCCTTCGGCTGGTAATGCAAGGACAGGTGCAGATGTCAGCAATTGCTTCAGGGTCTGGAACTCTTCTCGCACTCTTTGCTCTAGAAATATGGGTTCTCTTTCCGCGTAAGACGCGTAAGAGGTACAGCTATCTTGGAGAAGTCTTTTATGAACCGTCTGTAATATCCATCCAGTCCAAGAAAACTTCTTATCTCTGTGACATTGGTCGGCCTTTCCCAGTTGAGTACGGCTTCTACCTTGGAAGGATCGATAGCGATACCGTCCTTGGATATGACATGGCCCAGAAATGACACCTCCTCGAGCCAGAATTCACACTTGCTCAATTTGGCGTAGAGTTGATTGTCCCGTAAGATCTGCAGAGCGATCCTCAGATGCTCCTCATGCTCTTCCTTAGTCTTGGAGTATATGAGAATATCATCAATGAATACCACGATGAACTTGTCGAGGTAGGGCCGATAGATGTTGTTCATTAGTTGCATAAAAGCTGCAGGAGCATTGGTTAGTCCAAAAGGCATGACTAAAAATTCGTAATGACCGTACCTACTCCAGAAAGCCGTCTTGTAGATATCTGCATCTTTATCCTCATCAGATGATATCCCGATCTAAGTTCAATCTTAGAAAAATATTTAGCTCTTGAATCTGATCAAATAGCTCATCGACACGCGGCAGATGGTACTTGTTCTTGATAGTGAGCTTGTTCAACTGCCTGTAATCGATGCATAACCTCATAGATCCGTCCTTCTTTCTGACGAACAGCACTGGTGCTCCCCAAGGAGAAGTACTTGGCCTGATAAATCTCTTTTCTAGAAGTTCCATCAGTTGCTCTTTCAATTCTTTCAATTCAGCAGGGGACATTCTATAAGGTTGCGTGACACCGGTGCAGCTCCAGGTACGAGATCAATTGAGAAATTCACATCTCTCTCGGGTGGAATGCCTGGAAGCTCATCGGGAAACACGTCGGGATATTCTTGTACTATATGAATGTCTGATATTTTATTGCTTTCTTTTCAACCACAATTGCGGCAAGAAATGCCATACAGCCCTTTCTTATCATGTTTTGTGCTTTTATGGCAGAGACGAGAGACAAGTGCCTCTTGTGTTTCGTCCTGTAAAGGTCAACTTAGGAATTCACTAAAGGAAAATTTATCTCTTCTACAATCCACGATAGCCCCATACGTGGATAGCCAATCGGCTCCCAGAATGACATCGTAGCCCTCCATGGGCATATAGATCAAGTCAGCTCTTAGATTGAGTTCACCAATCTTAACATCAGCCAAGGGATAATATTTATTCTTGAGCCCTTTCTCCTAGTGGTGTTGTGACAGGTAATTCAAATGTCATAGATGCAGGTTTTCTCATTTAAGGTATCAGCAAATGCTTGTGATATGAATGAATGTGTTGCACCACCAGTATCAAACAAAACAATGCGATTGAGAAAAGACTGGTAATGTACTTCCAAAACTCCACCTTCCTCGGTGGTCTCTACCTCTTGCAGGGCTTGAAGTCTGTCTGGCTGCTTTTGTCCCGCAGGACGCTTCTCATTTTCTTTCAACAGAGGGCATTCCTGAATACGGTGATCACGACTTCCACAGCGAAGGCATGCACCTGCCTTCCTCCAACATTCTTCCGTCGTGTGACCCAGCTTGTCACAATGCTTGCATCTTGGTTTGTTGTTCGGAGCAGTAGTGGTGGGGACTTTGGGCTTCCGCTCCTGGCTTGGCCCGTCAGTGATACTTAACGGCCTTTTCTTGCCGTTAGTAGGCTTGCTCGATGCTCCGGAAGTTTGCTCTTTCCTGAACATTCTACCCTTGATGCGCTCAGTGAGTTCAGTCGCATCCTCCAGGCATTGTGCTCTCCTGACCATCTTTGGATAGGTCTGAATATCAAATGGCGCATGTTTGTGATGTAGCGGGCCTGAGCCCATTAAGGAATCTCTTTGCCTTCATTCGTTCTGTACTGACCAGATGAATGGCGTATCAAGCCAATCGGGAGAACTATGCTTCGTATTCAGCGACTGTGAGGTTCCTCTGCTTAAGTGCAGCAAACTCAGAGGCCTTCCTCTCTTAGACTCTTTCAGAGAAGTACTTGGAGTTAAAGTTCTCCTTGAACTCATCCCATGTGACTGTGCATTTGCTCGGGTAGCCTCAACGGACTCCCACCACGCACGGGCATCCCTTCTAGCTGGAATGTTGCTAACAGTAGCTTATCACCATCCGCGCATTGCATAACGCGAAGATACGCTCAGTCTCCTTGAGCCAATTTTTTGCCTCATCAGGATCTGTGGTTCCACTGAATCGGGGTGGATTCAGATTGCGGAAGTTCCTGTGTAATTCACCAGCACCTCGGTTGTTGTTATTATTGTTGGCTCTAGCAGCTTGGAGTAAAGCCTGAGTAAGTTGCTGGATTGTTTGCTGCATGTCACGGAGTTGTGCACACTCCGGTGCCATTGTTGAGTTTTAAGTTCCTTCAAAAGAGAATGTTTATGTAAGTTATTGAATTTGCACTAAGTTGTGCGTGTGTGAGTTCATTTTATCTTATTACCCAATGTTCTACCCATCTCACATAGGTATGGATTTAGACTCTAAGTCAAGGCAGGTCAAACCTAGATCATCCTATACTTAAGAATAACCTAGGCTCTGATACCACAAAACTGTAACGCCCCGACGCGGAATATCGGAGCGAGATTACAGTTATTAATAGTACAGAGCGAGAAATAATTGCAAACCATTGCACAATGGAATAATACCAAATAAACTCCAATTTCATTGATATCCATCAACTAATTATTACTTCAACGTATCGGAGAAAAAAACTAGGGCCCAGAGTACTTTATTCAAACCAAACTATTACATAATGACTAACTGACTCATTCTATACTAACTGCTAAAGCGAGGGTTGCTAAAATAGGGTCACACTTGAGCATCATCCTCAGTCCCATCCTCTTGAGTGTGGTCATCGTCAAACTCACCTGAAACATATTAAATAAAACGCAGAATGGGCGAATAACGCCCAGTAGGACTTAATATCTCATGAACACAAGCATGCTTTAAATAGTTAATGGTTTAATGGCAGGCTACTAGATAGTAAAGTCATGTAAAGCATGTCATGATAACAGGAGAACAATAGCAACGGCACAGAAAAATAGTACAACGAGAACGACAATAGAATGGCCATGTAATGATATAACATCTAATTTGCACAACAGTGCACTAGTAACGATCACGCTTGCACTTGTAGAGATAGTACTTTGATTTTCATAGATTAATCTAGATAGTAAACTGGCACTGGATGCATGCCGTAACACATCCTTGATCATTTTAACTCCATGGGTACTGGCACTTTTCGGGCGCTCCTCCCAGGACCTGATCGGGCCCTATTGCGCTGGCATTAGTCATTTTTTTTATCTTAGACAATCACATGAATGGCCAATAGAGTACCAAGAAGAGATGAGAGAGTACTAGACGAGATAGATGAGTGTGTAAGAGAACGTGAACAGATGAGAGGATATAGAGAGCAGGTAAGATAAGGACAATATCGTAAAACATCGTTAAACACACGGTAGTAACAGTTTGCCTGACACCAGGTCTAGTACCGCCATTCTGGTAGAAGTCACAACCACCCATTTAGTCGTGTCGTGAACACGGCCAAATGGTTCGGAGTGAACTCAAGACGAGAAGGGAAAACACTAAGGCATGGATCGTACTGATCCCTAAGGTGTAACAGGTTTTGGGGTACAACCAGCTTGTTGACTAAGGACGTGCGCCAAAGCCAAGAAGACTTACAGAGGTCTTGACAAGGAGTCCCTGGCCCAGTCGAGAGTATTCCCGATGGAGAGGTGGTCCAAGTCAAGAGAAGTGTAGAAAATGGGTCTGTCGTGCCTCGAGTGCTCGAAGACAGGGAAAATGATACGATATTTAAAATGCGCGTATAAAACGAAGACAATTGTATTTAATAAAATAGGGTAATTTAGTCATTTATTTCACTAATTTCTGAATATATTATTACATAATTTATCAGGGTCAATGGCATTTATAATGTTTATGTGTTGTAAGTGTAAAGAAATCTTGAGGATATGACAGTCGTGCAAATGACATTTTAAATAATTAAATTTATATCGTTAATGCCATTTATTAACGTACCAAGTCGAATTAACTATAACATGGGTAATCATGGCTAATTAAGGGGTATAAAGCCTAAACAACAGGGCATATGCACAAATTTCAATTATGGTCGGATTCTTGAAAACGCGGCGGACTTACCCGTCACGATTCAAATCGTGACGGGGCGGCCGCGCGACAGGTGGACTGGCCGTCTGGCCCGGTCCGGAGTGGAATCGCGGAGGCTTATGTCGCCGCGTTCTTGACGCGACACCATCAGCCGGGCGACCCCACTGATATAGTGGCGGATCGCGCCGACGCGATACCAGATGGGATTGCCTTTTTCCCTTTTTCTCAGGGTGAATCCTCTTTGATACATAGATTTCTAAATTTCATATAATTGCACGGTGATCCAAAAAGCACGAAACCAGTTTTAAAAAAAAGTAGACATATAGATCTATCAGCATGATCGATTATTTGAAAATAAACAAGGTTTGGGAATGATTTGATCGGGTTACTTTTCGGTGACCTAAACAGCGCAGTCAGGGTTCAATGAATTAATTAACAAGGGATACATGGTGAAAAATTCCGAAACAGGGGCGTTCAAAATCTAACAAGATGTAGTATTTATGAATGTTATCATGATATGAAGTCAAGCATGAACGAGGTTCACAAGCAAACATGACGGGTCAGGTGCAGGATCTGACAGAGATTCAAAGAATTAATTCTCCTAAAGGGAGATCAAAATAGAACAAAACTAGAGGCGCTTGAAAGCTAGTATGATGTAGTGTTAATGATAATTTTATCATGGTAGGAGAACAAGTACATGCAGGGATTAGAGAAAATAAGAGATTTCGGGTTCATGGTAACATCAGGGATTCAAGCAATAAATTCGCCCAAATGGATGAGCGAAATGCAACGAGACTAGAGGCTTTTAAAGGATCATGAAGTCTACCTAGGAAAGTTTTTTCACGATTTTAGCTTGAGGGATTGCCTACCTTTTGTTGAATAGATGAAAACCCTAGTTTGGTGCGAAAATGGAAAAAACTCTTCCTTGTTCTAGCCCCTCCTCCTTTCTCCTTTGTCTCCAGCCCTTCTCCTCGTCACCAGAGTTCCAGGAATGAAAATAGGTTGCTAGGGCTGAGTTTTTTGTGTTTAAGATTGCTAATAGAGTCCTTTCCATCTAAAACTCCTTCCTCCTATTTAAAATTCTGAATTTCCATTTTCTCTCCCACTTTCCTCTTGTTATCCACCTAATAAGGCTGGGGAGAGAACTAATTTCGTGGGGGGGGGGGGGGGGGGGGTGTAGGACTCCTTTTTAGGATATATGTGTTAATTAGCATTTATCTTAACCTCGTTCCATTTATTAATTAATTGAATCGAAATTTGGATATTTAATTCCATCCCAGGGTGGGCTTCACACAATTAGGCCCATACTATTGGTTTGGTTCATTAGTGTGACCCATTAATAATTTAGCTTAACGGGTATTGCTTAAATTTCCTTTTATTCCTTATTTTCTATTTATTCTCCATTTATTCAATTAAATCAAATTTTCTCATTTATTAAAAATAGAAAAAATATTATTATTATTATTATTTCTTTTCTATTTGAGTTTTAAAAATCAAGGGTGCTACATATTAGCTAGTCCTTCTCATTGCCTCTCTCGGCATGGTTCCGGAGCCACGTCGTGGTGTCAGGCGTGGGGCCGCAGCTCGCCGGGCTCCGGTTGTTTGTGTGTGGTGTTCTTTGTGGTGGCTCACTGGCCTCACTCTTCCAGGGAGGTTGTAGGCAGGAGCCAGTGGCTGGCGAGCGAGAGTGTGGACGGGTGTCCTCCTCTTAGCTGCCAGTGGCGGTGGCTTGGTTGCAGTTGTTGTGACGACGTTTTCCTTCACGTTGTTTCCAAGTGTGTTCTCGTTGCCCTAGCCTACACGGTGGTTGGGGCCTAGCCGTGTCTAGATTCCGTGGGCTTTATCGGTCTGGTCTTGTTGGCCGTGCTTAGTGGCTTTCGCACTACGTGTTCTCTCGGGTGCCTTGTACAGGCACCCGACTACTGTTTCCGTAATTTGTTCCTTGGTGCCGACCATGGTGGTATCGGGGAGTGTGTTTCCTTGACCTAGTGCGTGTCTAGGGTCCAGGGTGTTTCTGCTTGTGGGACCTCGACCTTGTGGAGGTTGAGGTTGCCGTGCTGTGGTGAGACGTTCTTCTCACGTGGTTGCTCGATGTCTCTCGTGGTGACACCTGTCTATGTCTTTCTGACCTCGTGAGGTCTAGGATGGCGGTGCTTGTGTCGTGAGACTCTGGTCCCACGTGGTTGCTCCAGTGTTCCGTGCGCTCTTTGTCTCGGCAGGTGTGTACCGAGGGTTGCTTCTGCATTGTGTCTGACTTCGCTGGTTCTGCGGAGTCATGTCTGGCCTGACCCTAGTTGTGGGTCATTGTGTACTTTATTCCACTGCTTCGTAGTACTCCGCAGTAGGTGTTTCTTGCTTTATTGCTTTTTAGAGTAGTTGCTTCTACTTTTCGTTGGAGTTTCTGCTGGTCTGGCTGTAAGGGACTGGTTACCCTACTGAGTCTTGTTCGCGAGGCTCACCCCCCAACTTTCTCCGATAGGGACTCGCTGTTGCAGAAGTTCGTTGTCAACGATTGTGTGGCAGTTGGCTCCGTCGTGCGTTGCCAGCAGTGTGAGTTGTGAGCATGAGAGCTCTTATTCTATGTGAGTTGAGAGTTACCTTTTTGCAAGTCCTCGGGTTATGCCCTTAAGGATTGCACTTTTCTTTCTGTACCTGTACTTTTATTTGGGACATGTTGTACATAATTTCCTTATTAATGTACAAACTTCTTGTTATAGTTATTTGAATCATTTCTTATCTCACTAGACTAAATTCTAACCCCTCCAGGTCTTCGGATCCGTGGGGGCGGTGTGACCTTCAGGGTCCCTAGCGGGGGTCCGACGAGGTCAGGTTGTTACAAGCATGATCCAATGGCCTAGTTTGTTCTCTCTTACCTTGAGATGATGTCGGACCTCTAGCTTGTGCTCATAGCATGGCTATTGGGCGATTGTGACTTCTAACCGGACTGCCGACATACGACCGTGTGTGTTGTGCAACTATATTATCGCCTGTTTAACAATGATTTACGAATGTAACCCTCGATCTCATCTATTATCCTATTTCTCTCATATATTCACATTCTCTCTATACTCTCATCTATTCTTCTATTACTCTCATCTATTCTTGGTACTCTATTTGGCATCCAATTGATTGTCTAAGATAACAAATATAACCATGCCAGGCAACATTATAAAGGGCCCGATCTAGTCTTAGGAGGTGCGCTCGAAAGCTTTAACTCGCGGGGGTTCAATGATCAGGGTGTACGGCATAACATCCAAGAGCCATACTATCAAGATTTAATAGAAGACAATCAATCACTATACTATGTTCTTTCGGTTGACAAGAAGATCGACCAACGTACATGCTATCGCGGACTAGTGCACTTTGTGCAACGGTACACGGTATCTCGTTATACTCCCTATGGCCAATTTTATCATGTAGTTTTGCAATATTCTTTTTGAAAGTACTATAGTTCTCTTTCTATCATGTGCTATTACTCTCTTGACTATACTTGATCGTTCTCTCTAGTATCCTGCTTTACAAGACATTAATTGCTTAAAGTATGCAGGTCTTTATTAGATATGAAGTCCTACTGAGCGTTATCGCTCACCCTGCACTATTTGTATATGTGTTTCAAGTAATTCGGATGATGACATACACACCCAAGGAATGGACTGAGTGATGAGCGACCTAACATCATAGTGGTGGAATGACATTAGTATCACAGAGTCTAGTTAGATATTTGCTTAGATCTCCTTTCCAATGTAATGATGTCTTTGAGCCCTATGTATTGGCTCAGAATTAGTGGTTGTAATAGTTTTATGTGATTTATCAATAAAATGAAGAGTTTATTGAAATTATTGTTCATTAGTTGCTCTGATTTTTGCGACTGTACGCTCATTTACACTACCATATACTTTGCTCGTCTCCCCGAATTATTTCATTGCTAAATTGGCGGGGCGTGACAAGGGAGGAGAAGGAGAGGTAGAAATGAAGCTCAGGCAAGGTAGGAGAAGAGGACGAGGAGGGAAGATGAGGCAAACAAGAAAAACACACACATGGAGAAGGAAGGCGACCAGACGAGCCGGTATAGGACTGTCGAAAAAGCCGAGACAGTTCCACCGGAGAAGACCGATGGAAGGAGCTCTGAAGGTGCGAACAAACTCCGGGAAAGAGGTTGGGGGGGGGGGGGGGGTCTCCTCCCCCCATCTAGCAAGAAATAGAAGAATCGCAAGAGGAAGCGGTGATGGTTCCGCTAGAGGAAGATCGGCGATAGGAGCTCCGAAGGTGCGAACAGCTCCAAGAAAGAGCCGTTGTCGAGGGTGACAAGGGAGCCTCTCGCACGCGGTGAGAGGGGATTTTCTAGAGCTTCTCTCTCTAGAGAGTCTAGAGAGAGACTCCTATAGGTACGGCGTTCACCCAATTCTTATTCTACAAGACCGACGGTTGAAACAATCGACTTTCTTTAAAAGCATCGATGGTTCCTTAAATTAGTCGCCTATACCCTATTTTGTATTGTATATATCAAACACACACTCACCCTCACGCCCAACTTGCATGCAAAACACTAACCACTGCCACCCCAATGATGGCCAACATTCCCTCTCCCACCCTTCTCCACCATCGCCTACATATTCGTGCCCATCTTGCCCTTCATCGCCAAACAAGTTGCCCTGCACAGCTAGCTTGCACCCCACATCCCACCTAGTTGCTTGCCCGTTCGTATTATGTACAACTATATAATACATACTAATTTTATCTCGATTTTATATTTTTCTATAGGTGGCCGTTATTATATTTATTTATTTGCAGTTGTATTAATTATATGTACTAAAAAATGGTAGAGTTTGACTATAATATGTGAATGTAGAATTACATTTGAAACTGTCATTTTATAGATCTAATAATCTATATGTAAATGGTGGACCCCATGAATTTGTTATAACTGTGTAAAGTTATTACATCCAAAGTTTTCATTTATTTTCCTTTCCATTTTCTAATTGAAAGTAGAAATAGATGAGGAAGTGGAAAACACATTCTTAATTTCCAATTCCCAAAACTTCTTATATAATGAAAAACTAGAAACAGTACTCATTTCCATTTTAACTCATATCCTTATTGTAATATACATATATATATATATATATATATATATTATATATATATATATATATATATAATATATATATATATATATACATGTTATGAAGCTAAGGATGACAAGTTTGAGCATCTATGTCTCTAGCTAGTTTTACTCTTTGATATGATTTATAATTAGAGTCTATGACTTGGGTTGCGCACTTTAATTTATCAAGAAGAGACAGAGAAGGAATAATGTGACAGAACGGGGTACTTAATCCCAATAAGGCTCCATTATCCAGATCCGCCTCCCGCGAACGGACCGAAGTCTCGCAAGGGATATCTCACACACGTGTCCAGGAAGAGTATAAAAGACAACTACACAATATAAGACACAAGAAAAAGAACATGCTCATACCTGCATATAACAATTTAAACTGTCCCATTACATTATTACATGTCCAATTAAACAGTACAACTACCTGGGCATACCCCGAGGGAGCACAAGCTCACACAACACTAACTACTACTCAACTGCTGGTGGTACAAGTCTGACACAACGCTGCTCCAAGCCAAACACATGCAAGTCTGAAAAGAACTGTAGGGAAGTGAGCCTCAACAAGTCACAGGCTCAGTAGGGGCCACCCAAAAACCTCAACAACTAAACAGAAGAGACCTCAACCTCAGAGGTCTCACTGGCAACACAATAGCCAAACCATTTCATGCTCACATCATAACAATAAATAACAATTAAACATAATCATGATAATAAACATAAAGTCTTCAGAAGGAAAGTGAGACTATAGGACTAATATAATATTATTAGTCAGCCCACTACTAGAGTGCCTAAACCACAGTCCACCGGCACACTGCTACAACAACTGGTTGCCTAAGCTATAAGCACACAGGCAAATCATTGCCCAGACTACAAGCTTCACAGGCGAACCTCAAAACTTGAGTAACAGGACTGCTAACCAAGAGCTGGTCCCTTATACCCAAAGCATACTACATCGAGAGCCACACATAAAGTGGTAGGACTGCTACAGCTAGCTAGTCCATCACACTCTAACACTATAATCGGAACCATACCAAGAAGGGTAAAACTCAACAAGTGGAAGGTCTCACACGGCCTTCACGGAGCACAGCTCTACTAAACCACAATATGCCTAGGCCACAAGCCTCATAGGCAAATTACCCACAAAGGTAACATGATCGGTAACCACAAATAATCCACAATACTTATAAACAAAGATCTACTTAAAACGGATAAGATACAACAGTGGCAGGTCAAACCACAAGACCTCCACAACACAAGTACCCGAAAAGGGTTGGTACACAATGTACCACCACAAAACTGCAAAGTAACCTACAAAGGGTACAGGTACCTGCTACCTCAAGGTACCACAACACAAATACCCGTACAAAGGGTACAAGTAGGTGGTAAACACCACATAGAATCACAACTTTACTGTGCCATCACTTAGGCACAACATTACAGGTAAAACCTCAACCGACAAGTCACACAAACCACAGCCACTGTCACAATTGTGCCAACACCAGGGCACACCTCAAACAGGTCAAACCTCGACCACGAGTCACAAACTCACGAACCACAACCAGTGGCAAAGCACGAGTCAAGTCACAACCAATAGCAAAGCACGAGTCGGAAAGAGAATGACGCCACCACACGGGAACGAACTACTGGCTGATCAGGCCAGTATACCCCGGACAACACAAACACAAGAACAACCTCTCAGCTCGCAGTCACGGACGAAAGGTCCAACTGCCGCTCCCAAGGTAAAGCCAAACAACTGTGGAGACCAACCCAACACCACACTGCCAAACAACAGCGGCAAGTCCATGACTGGAACATCTAAGGTCTCTGGCCGGAGCACCCTAAAGTGAGGCACTGGAAAACAGGACTAGCTGGGGACCAGTGTCGATACTGGTGTCTGTACCCCCAACTACGAGCGCGCTACAAGCGACTCTAAAAGACAAGTACAGAAATCACTGTCCTACTATCATCTTTCCCTCAGCCGGACGTACAACTCAAGCAAATGAGTGAGGGTGTCCAGGAGACGACACAAACTCAACGGTACAACACAAGTACCGGGACAACCCCGAGCACAAGAACACACGTGCCTGGCTCACAAAGAACCTGGGGTACTCGACTAGAGAGGCATTCCGGAATAGGCGCCGGACCACCACACTCGGCTAGCACAAACCACGTTATATAAATATAACCTATATTTATAATTCACGATATACATGTGTTAGGATTAGCTAACATCGGTCACCATGTGACCCTCAAGCTATCCTACACCAACACATCACAATCACATAACATAATCCTGCCTATCATTGGTCATCCCGTGACCTCCATAGCAACACACACCATCTTAATACATAAATTAATATAATATTCCTTAAAGGACAAGAAACAAACCAGGGCTAGGTTCACACATGACCTTCACTGCCCAAACACCACAAGTCATGGCTAGGCTCACACAGGAACCTCACTGCCCAATTATTACAACAAAACCTTAAAACATTGAGCCACGGTAGAGTATATGCCATGCATACACTCACATCATGTAAACAACATGGTCCAACACATAGACAGCATGCTCCAAGAGCACTACGGGTGCCAACACACCACAAAATACTACGTAAACACCAAGTCGGTTACGTACATAATACATTAACCATATAAACATGCCCATCTCGTGAACAATACGCTCCATGAGATAACAAGTGCACTGGCTCCACATGTCATCGCCATGCACAACAAATACACCAAATCCGGATATTTAAATTACCAAAAACATACAAACTAATATCCTCGGGCTGCGATCACGACAGAGGCTAGGACCGCCTTCTGATCGCGACGCTACGACATGGCGCGACAAGAAGTGCTGTCGTGACAGGTTGGACTGTCCTACATGATCGCGATACCTCGACAGACGCGGATAGGAACCTGGGCCGCCATCAGATCGCGACCACATGAACGTCGCAACAGAAACGTGTTTGTCGCCTTAGCAGACGAAAACCCTAATCGGGAAAAAATCCACGGATTACCATTCCAGACCATTCAAACCATACTTAATTCACATTTTACATGCTTTAATGGATACCCTAGCATGGGATCTACTGTTCTTTAAGCTTTAAACGAATCCAATCTATACCACGGGCATCCACACAATCAAACAAGGTGGAACACCCTACCTTTACGAAGAACACAAAAACTGGAGTTCCCTCGGCGTTCCCCCCGCTCCACGCGACGTCCTCGCGACGAGAGCACGCCCCACGCACCTCCAAGAACTCGAATCACCGGAAATCCCGCAACAACTCCCCCCCTGGCCGAGCAGAGCTTCCCCTGCTCTGTTCTTTGGGGTTCTTAAAAACAGCACAGCGGTGGTATCGCGACGTGCACCACCGCCGTGACCTGAACGCGGCCTAGGTGACCGTCACCTTCCCAAGGCCGACGTCAGCTGACCACCCGACGAGCGACACGCGGCAGCCATGCAGACGAAGACCACCAAACAGCGGCAACGTGAACGCGACCCCCAGGGACTGTCGTGTTCATAACGCGACACTCACCCCTGTCGCGTTCACAGGCAGAAAAACCTGTTAGCGCTTTGGGCCCAACTACCGCCCACCAAGCCTCACAACACACGTGGGCACTGAAACACAAACTAATGGGCCACACATTGGCCACCAAAACCGCTAAACTGGATCCACGGGGACCGGAAAACACGCGTCGTTACAAATAATCTATAAATATAAGCTATGATTGAAATATATAACAAAGAACATTATGTAGAGCCTTTAATATTATCATATATTGAGTAAACATATTTATATAACTCCTTTCTTTCTTTCCTATTACACCTTCCCAAATACATTTAAACATTTCAAAAAA
>JACBKR010007087.1:0-58167 GCA_014218235.1 Colocasia esculenta
CTGGTGAAGCATGGCGCATCTTGGAGGCGGTGCTGAGGCGCACGCCAGGTTCAAGCAGTACGAGTACCGTGCGAACTCGAGCCTTGTCCTGACCACCGACTCTCGCCCTCGTGATACCCATGAACCGACCGGGGAGCCGGAGTCTCTCTGGGGGAAGATCGACCCTAAACACTTTGGCGACCGTGCTTACCGCGGCAAGCCTCCCGAGCTCGAGGAGAAGCTTAAGAAGTCGAAGAAGAAGAAGGAGCGGGAGGCACCTCTTGCGCAGGAGCAGCGGAGGGACAGCAAGCGCAGGCGTATGCAGGAGGAGAGTGTGCTCTCCCTTGCCGAAGAAGGTGTCTACCAGCCCAAGACCAAGGAGACGCGTGCTGCATATGAAGCCCTGCTGAGTGTCATCCAGCAGCAGTTCGGTGGCCAGCCCCAGGATATTCTCAGCGGTGCGGCAGACGAGGTGCTGTCTGTTTTGAAGAATGAAAAGGTTAAGAACCCTGATAAGAGGAAGGAGATAGAGAAGCTCTTGAACTCCATCTCGAACCAAGTCTTTGATCAGCTTGTCTCGATTGCACGGCTTATTACAGATTATCAGGATGGGGGTGAGACTACAGGCTCTGCTGGTGCAGATGGCAAGGAGGAAGATTTGGATGATGTTGGTGTTGCTGTTGAGTTTGAGGAGGAGGAAGAGGAGGAGGAGAGTGACTACGATCAGGTATTCAGAAGACCATTCATCTGTTAAAAATGTCGTCTGATCATTTCCCCATTTTTTTAATTCTTCTTTGACATAATTTGTTTCAACAGGTTCAGGAAGAATCTGAGGATGAAGACGATGGTCCGGAGTCAAATGGTGCTGGTGCTATGCAAATGGGTGGAATAGATGATGAAGACATGGAGGAAGCCAATGAGGGCTTGGCCATAAATGTCCAAGACATTGATGCCTATTGGCTTCAAAGGAGAATTTCTCAAGCATTTCAAGGGATTGATCCTGAACAAAGCCAGAAGCTTGCGGAAGAGGTGCTTAAGATTCTTGCTGAAGGGGAGGATAGAGATGTCGAAAACCAGCTTGTGATGTTGCTGGATTATGACAAATTTGATCTGATTAAATTATTACTTCGGAATAGGCTCAAAATAGTGTGGTGCACCCGCCTGGCTAGGGCTGAAGACCAAGATCAAAGGAAAAAGATTGAAGAGGATATGCTGGCTCAGGGTCAAACTCTTTCTGCAATCTTGGAGCAGTTGCATGCTACAAGAGCATCTGCAAAGGAGCGCCAGAAAAACTTGGAGAAGATTATTAGGGAGGAGGCAAGACGATTGAAAGATGAACATGGTGGTGAGGATGGTGAGAAGGATGTAGGGTTGTTGAGAGGGAGGTAGAAAGTGGATGGCTGAAGGGCCAGCGCCAGTTACTTGATCTTGATAGCGTTGCATTCCATCAAGGTGGTCTTTTGATGGCAAATAAGAAGTGTGAGCTTCCTCCAGGTTCTTACCGCACCCCCCACAAGGGGTATGAGGAAGTGCATGTGCCAGCATTGAAGGCAAAACCAGTGGAAGAGGGTGAGAAGCCAATAAAGATATCAGACATGCCTGAGTGGGCACAACCAGCTTTTGAGGGGATGAAACAGTTAAACAGAGTGCAGAGTAAAGTCTATGAAGTTGCATTGAAAACATCTGCTAACATTCTTTTGTGTGCACCAACTGGTGCTGGGAAAACAAATGTTGCTATGCTGGCCATCCTTCAGACAATTGCCCTTAATAGGGTCCAGAATTCAGATGGTTCATTTGACCATAGTCGTTATAAAATTGTTTATGTGGCACCGATGAAAGCTCTGGTTGCGGAAGTTGTTGGGAACCTGTCCAATCGACTAAAGTCCTACAACATTGTCGTGCGGGAACTTAGTGGGGACCAAACACTGAATCGCCAACAGATTGATGAAACTCAAATAATTGTCACAACACCCGAGAAATGGGATATTGTCACTAGAAAATCAGGGGACAGAACTTATACACAGTTGGTGAAGCTTCTTATTATTGATGAGATTCACCTGCTTCATGATAATAGAGGGCCTGTCCTAGAAAGTATTGTTGCAAGGACAGTCAGACAAATAGAGACAAGAAGAGAGCATATACGATTAGTGGGTTTGTCAGCCACTCTCCCAAACTATGAAGATGTGGCATTGTTTCTGCGGGTTCATAAAGGTGATGGTAAGAAAGATGAAAAGGTTCATAAAAAGGCATTGGATAATGGCAAGGAAGATGAAAAAAAAGTGCCAGGTCTTTTTTATTTTGACAACAGCTATAGACCGGTCCCTCTGGCCCAGCAGTACATTGGTATAACAGTTAAGAAACCTTTACAGAGGTTTCAACTGATGAATGAGATATGTTATGAGAAGGTCATGGCTGTGGCGGGTAAGCATCAAGTACTTATTTTTGTGCATTCAAGGAAAGAAACAGCTAAAACTGCTCGTGCTATACGTGATACTGCTCTAGCTAATGATACTTTAAGTCGCTTCCTGAAGGATGACAGTGCGAGTCGTGAGATTCTTCAAAGTCAGACAGATCTTGTCAAAAACACTGATCTCAAGGACCTTTTGCCATATGGATTTGCAATTCATCATGCAGGCATGGCAAGGGTTGATCGAGATCTAGTGGAAGCACTTTTTGCTGAAGGGCATGTACAAGTGTTGGTATCCACAGCTACTCTTGCTTGGGGTGTTAATTTGCCAGCACATACTGTGATTATCAAAGGCACTCAGATCTACAACCCGGAGAAAGGAGCATGGACAGAGCTAAGCCCACTGGATGTCATGCAGATGCTTGGTCGTGCAGGAAGACCTCAATATGATTCCTATGGAGAGGGAATAATTTTAACAGGCCACAGTGAATTGCAGTATTATCTGTCTCTTATGAATCAGCAACTTCCTATTGAAAGTCAGTTCATTTCTAAGTTGGCTGACCAGCTAAATGCAGAGATTGTTCTTGGGACTGTTCAGAATGCTAGAGAGGCTTGCCACTGGCTTGGATACACTTATTTGTACATCCGGATGCTGAGAAATCCAACACTATATGGTGTAGCAGCTGATGTGCTTGATAGAGACCAATTCTTGGAAGAAAGAAGGGCCGATCTGGTAAGCCCCCTCATACTTAATTTACCCTGTATCTTGATGTGCAACTGTAGGAATGATTCTTTTGTTAAATCATGAAAGAATGTTTCTGTGGTTGTTTGACGATAATTCTTGGGATGTGTCAACCCTGGATGTTCTTGTTTTCAGTAAGGTTAATCTGTTGAAGTTGGGAGCATCTTATCTTCTGATCCACGTTCTTAATTAAAGCCATTTTTTAAAAATTATTCCTCAAGAGTATTCTCTTATAAGGATAAGCAATTGCTTTAGAGGTGCTTGTTCCTTGTTGCGACATCACCTTTATTCCATTCCTTTTGATTGTGCTCTGTTTCTGTTATCTTTTAAGCAGTAATGTGATCTTGTTCTTCTTTCAGAAAGGACTGAAATAGGTGTAAATTTAACCATCATTGATTAATATGTTTCACCCTCTAAATGTCCTGAAATGTTTGTATTAGTAATCATTTAATGCTTTGTCGATTGTGCTGTTTGCATCCAATTTGCAATGAAACTTCTAGTGTTGCATGTATTATCTATTTTAAGAATTCATTCAGTGTGGAACTTACTTCATCCTTTAATGTCATTTTTCATCTATTATTTTTCTCCTTCTAAGAGATATGTGCATATAGATATATACAGGTAAGTGTATATCTATTTTCTTTCATGCTTTTGTGATCTGCCTTTCTTCTCCCATTCGAAAGCCTGTGAACTGATGAGGAGTTACCCGATGAGTCTGGTAATTACGTGAATTTTTTCCATAGACTTGAGATGTGTATCTCTGAGATAGGATCCGGTCTACAGTGTGGGCCTTTTTGGGATTGGTTATGTATAGTTTTTCCTCCCTTTTCATATAATTTATTTATTGACACTGGATAAAGGACATATTCTCTTCCATTTAATGGTGTTGCATTGTGCCAGCATCTCCATATCGGTTTCTGTGTATACATGCCCTGAAAGAACTTTGGCAATACACTGTTATAGTGTTATGTACAAAATACTCAACTTGCGAATGCAACAATTCTTTGAAGACTGCCAACGTCCTCACCTTCTGGGGAGGGGCATTTATCACCTCATCAATTCAAATGATTCTACACTGTGATCTTATCTTGACATGGTTGTTTCTCTTTTTTCAAACACATGAGTAGTAAGGAAGCATTGTGTCAACGTCAACAAAGGATACAACAGCTTGATTCATGTATTTTGTCATGATTTAGCTGAAGATCAAAATTAGAAAACATAGTTTTCTCTGGGATAATGGTAGGGAATGAAAACAAAGCATTTTTGGGGGAACATCTATAACAGTTAGATGGTGTTTGGTTCCATACTGGGTTGTTTTCTACATATAAGGGAATAGGGCTTTCATGTAGTAAAGCCTCTCAAGTTAAGTATATGTCATTCAATTCATAAGGGATCCATTTCTTTTAAGGCAAAGTTGGCACAACTGACTCACTCAATTGTTCACTGTTTTTTTGGGGTTGCAACTGAGGATGAGTCAGCTGATGAATTATTCACAAGCTGTGGATTGCAGCCTAGTTGGATTCTAGATCACGAGTTATATATTTGCTGTTTCTCTTTATCAAGTGGAGGAGGTTAAGATAGGGTTCAGGGTTTGGGATTCCTCTTGGGGGCTGATTTTCTGTGGCCCTTGCCTTTGGCTTCTTAGTGAAGATGCATTATTCTGATTGCTGGGAAAAATATATGGTATGGCAAATTATGAACCAACTGAAAGTGCAGAGAATTTTTTTTGAGGTCTCTACTCATAATCCAATTAAAAAAATAATAAGCACACAACAGCCCAGGTTCAAAACCTGGGTCTTCCTTCCCTCTCCATCATAGTACTGACTGGGTAAAGTTAGAGAAGCTTGTGGTTTCTTAAACAGAGGTACTTTCAATTTCTTCAAATTTCACCCACATGTTTCAACCATCTGATCTTTGTTTTTTTCCAGCTGAGAAGTTCTAATCTGTCTGCTACTAAGATACAGCATATCATATTGAAGTCGTATCAGGTAATCCACCTTGGCCACGGTTGAAGTGACGTGCATTTTGGTGCTCGTTCTGTAATTTTGACAAGGAATGGAACCACTGAAGTTTAAATGAAGAAATGAGGACTATGATAATAAGATGATTACAGGTTGTTAGTGCAATCTAAAATATGCGTAGCTTTGATGGAAGAGATATAGCATCTGGTTGGTGTGTGCCATACATTATGAAATTGTGGTGAGACTATCCTTTAGGAGCAGGTGATGTTTTTAAGGAAGATGGAGTCCACTTCTGTTAGGGTCATGTCTCTTAGTAGTTTTCTTCCTTGTATTCATGCAGGAGTTGAATCTTCTCTGTGTATGGGGTTTCTTAGTTGCTAGGATTTCAAAGCCTTTCCTTTTGGATCGTTGATGGCTGTTTTGTTGGATTCAGACGCCAGGTAGGTTCAGCCATGCTGATCAGATGGCCTAGGCATGTTGAGGAACCAAGCATATAGTGAGATGTCGTCAATCAGAAGCATAGGTGTGTAAGGTTGTTTTGCAATTTAGTACTAAATTACTAATGCATAAACTGTTCTTGTCCTTTTGTTAGTTATTATTCTATTCTTTTGATGTTTGGTTATTATCATACTTAAGGCAAGACTATTACAAACAATAGTTTATGCCCTGATCAACGCAAAAAAAGTCAGCTTGACAGTATTCAATGGGTCAGCTACCTATTTTGTCCTTTCCTGCTGTTAGATCAATGGTCACTAATGTGATGCCTTTTTCCTCCTCCATAGAACAATCAAGCATGTTTGCTAAAATATCTCTACGTCTTAGAGAAGGGGGTTGAATGGGACTTGTGATACAAATGCCACACTGATTTGAAAAACCGTACACAATTAACAGGAATGGGTTAGAAAAATGGAGCAATCACATGAATGAGGGAAAGATGTTTATTTTGGTTCAGTATACAACCTATGTCCAGTCCCGACTTTCACTTCTATTGTGGTTTTCTTCAACTGCTTAAATAGCTACACAGTTTGTCTGGTGTTTTGCTCATCACACCACACAGGTTCATGAAGTGCTGTTACTGGAGTAAGGTTAATGCATTGCCTATCCCCAGCATTACCTCATGATAGTTTTCTTCTGCTTTGGAAGGAACCAATGACAGTAGGAATGGAAGAGTATGACTATGCTCCCTTGAGGACCTGCCATGGAAGGCAGGATCGGATCAGCCCCTTAAATCGGTCAGGGTCGATCCCGATCCGGATCAGGATCGGATCAGTGGATCAGCCGATTCTCATGGATTCTGGTCAATCCAGGATCGGCCATATAAAAATTAATTTTTATTTATACAGAATGTTAGAATATCAGGAGGAAATGCAAAAAAATCAGTAAATTCAAGAACTAACTTTTTTTGTAAAAATCACATACAAGTATTCACATTACAAAAGAGCGATGAGATAATTATGATAAACATGAAAGTTGAAAATTGAAATCTCTTACATGAATGAAGAAGTATTGTTTTTGATTTAGATTATGGAAACTTACATTATAAGAAGAATAATCTAAAATTGCATCTAGACTGTTGATGACCCTCATCATTTGATTGTCCATAGGCTTCATCAGTTTGCATAGCTTCAAAACCATAACCAAAGTGGGAAATGCTAACTCATGCATTCCTCTTTGAATCCTCTTGGGTATTGCTTGGCTGACTTTTTCTAGATTGTGAGAAAACTTTGCACCATATTCGTGCAGGTTTATATGAACTTATTGCTTCACTTGTCTCTATATCAGGCCATGGTGCCCATCCTCCTTGTGCTCCAAGAGAACTGTAAGATTTAAATATGGTAAAGTGGCAAGTTGAAACTAAAAATTGGGAGTATATGAAGATCCTGATTCATAATGTGGCTCCCAGGTGGCCAATCATAGGTTGACCGACATATTGGCCTTCATATCCCTTTGTCCTTCTCCTCTACCTCCTTGATGTTCTGTTTCTAGCACATAGCTTATAGTAAGCCTCATGCTCAACAAAAATCTTACGTAGTGTATCCTATGTCTCTATGACCAGATCTTGCTCTGTGGCCCAAGCAACAGCTCCGCCCCATCATCATCACCATTATTGGTTGTGTCGAATCATCACTACGAACTGGTCGTCGTGCTGCTCGTGCATAGCGCCTCTAACTTAGGTGGAAGTGTCTCATCATCATCATTATCATCATCGTCGTCGTCATCGTCGTCGTCATCATCATCATCATCACTCCTTTTCTTTTGCCTCATATATGTAAGTTTTCTTTTTGCTTGCTGGATTCTCTCCCATCTTTTTGTGTGGTTGCTCTTCTCAATCTAGGCTGACTTGTAGGCAATCTATATGTCTATGGCTGTGAAGTTAGAGCATGGATGGCGAAGTCGGCCGACTCGGAGCGGAATCGGCCTATGGCGACCCGATTTTTTTTTTTTTTTTGGGGGGGGGGCACAACACCCACCTATGGTATAAGGTGGAATCAGGGTGGATCGCCCAGAATCGGGTGGAGTCATGGATGGAAAGTCGGGTCAGGCGGCTGGGTCGAACCTAGTCGATCCCGACCCAAGTCGGGTCGGATCCGCGGATCCGCCCGACTCCAATGGAGTCTGGCCTCCAAGATCGGCCAGGTTAAAAAATTTAAAAATTGAGGAAAAAATTAGGGAAAAATCAGGAAAATTGTAGAAAATTATGAAAACACATACAACATTCATTGAACACAAACACAATGAAATTCAAATCTTATCATGTTCATGTATCATAAAGAACAATAACAATGATAAAAGACATAATGATTATGTTCATACATTGAAAAAATAGATATATGTACAAGTTGATAACATAAATAAATAAAAATACATTGTCAATTTGACATTTCTGAACCCCTTATCCTCTACCTCATTGAGACTGAACAGGGCGCCTACTCATGTCCTCCATACTGGGTATATCCAAAGCCAAACAAAGAATTGGCAATGTCTTGGAATCTCTTTTGGATGCCTCGAGGTGTCGTTGCTTGTTGGCTTGAACTTTCTCCTGATTGTCCTGGAGTGAAGAAACTACTAAAAAAGGGTGGATAAGAAGGCCTATCCCCAATCATGCCCTGCTTGTCTTTGTTGGCTTTCATATCCCCATGTTGTTCTTGTGCTTTCCCCTTGGCTTCCTTGTTGTTGAGGTGTGTACTGAATAATCCTCATATCCTGAAAGGATACCCCCAAGCCCATAACCTCCTGTGGCTCTAGTACTTGCATCATCCACCATCACCATCACTCACCATCACCATCATCAGGTGATTGAGTGGAGTTATCACTCCCAATTGTTTTTCCTTTCTTAGCATCTTTTTCGACGTTGATAATGTTTTTTGCTCTGCCTCATATAACTAGCCAAGTGAGTGGTAGGGGTGGAGTCTCAGAAAATGGCTCCCCAATATGTCTCCTGACTCTCCTCAGGAGAGTCCTCTGCACCTTCTGTTTTCTTCTTGGTTCTTCTGTTCTTTTTCTTTGCTGGACTTTGCTTTTTTCTTGCCTTTGTCTTTCTTTCTTTTCGGGTCCATGAGAGGTAGATCATCTGAATTCTGGCTGATATGAAGAAAGTCTAGTATCTTGTACATGGCAGATCTTCTTAATTCGGCCTTTGACCTCTCTCAGGACAACGCATATCCAGGTACATGTCTTCTAATTCTACACTTTTGCACATGCCTGACCCAGGCGATCATCAGGATGAAACTCAGGTATCTCTCCCTGAGCTCTCGTCTCCACCCAAGCATGTAAATGGTGTTCTTCATTTAGTAATTTATCCACATCTATCTTAGGAACTACCTCCTCAAATGGTCTACTAGCTAGCTGCATGAATCTTTCCTTTCTAACTTTTGCCTTTCTTCTTTGCTTCACCCTTAATGCATATTATAGTGCAATAAACCACCTTCTCTACCTATCCACACCCAGCCATTGCGATTTTCGTGTGAATGAGGCTGATTTACTCCAATGTCTTTACATTGGCTAGAAGAAGTGGTTTCTTGACACTCTCACTGCAACATACGTTAAGGATTTGTACCAGTTTGCTGATAATTGACTTGAATCCACCATTCAGCTGTTGTAATACAAAGAGTGACTTATCAGTTTATAATGGTGCATTCCTAA
The DNA here is from genome assembly GCA_014218235.1 of Colocasia esculenta. Lineage (NCBI taxonomy): Eukaryota > Viridiplantae > Streptophyta > Magnoliopsida > Alismatales > Araceae > Colocasia > Colocasia esculenta. Next base: position 9,233 of record JACBKR010007087.1, read on the forward strand.
ATGTGATCATTACGATTTTTGCGAACCATTCTCATGAAAATAACCTGGTGAGTCTTTGAGCTGCACATACCGACTTGTCATATCCTAACCACACATTTTTCATCCTATACCTCTCCACCTCATTGAAGATATAACATATGTCAAATGACCTTGCAATGAACATCATACATTGCAAAAGCATTCATCCTACGGCCATTGCTCTAATCTCTCATCATTGTCCTTGCAAGAGTGATGACATTCATGTCTTGAATCCACCATCAGCTGTTGTATAAAAAGTGACATAATCATATAATTCTAAATGTGATAAATTACGATTTTTGGCGAACAATTCTCATGTAAAATAACCTGGGGTGAGTCTTTGAGCTGCACATCTCATGTCATATCCTCCCTATATCCCAAGTTTCATCTTATACTCTCCACCTACAAATGGAAGATATAACATATGTCAAATGACCCTTGCAAAATGAAACATGCATACATGCAAAAGAAAACATTCTATCCTACCTCTGCCATTGCATCTATCTCTCATTCATTGTCCTTGCAAGCGATGATGACATTCATAGGTGCCTCTCATCACTTCTCCACATTATGCACATTATCTTTGTATTGAATTCTAGGGTTTGAAAAATACCCTGCATATGATAAAAATTTTCAGCATGGTATGATAAAAATTCAAGGAATTAATTAGATTCAATAAATTACCTGCAGCATGAAGATCATGGTGGAGAGTCATCTCCCATCTCTTGTCTATATGGCCCACCATTTTCTGTATGCTTTGGGATTCTTTTCCCTCAAATTTTTCTTTGCTCTGTCCATTGCCTCGTACAAATACCCCATATCATTTTTATCATCACCATCAACCATTTAAGAATAAGTACTAGATGCTCTATTACTTTGAGGTAGTAGGAAATCTTCTCCCAAAATCGTGCATTGCTAATCAAATTTTATACTTGGAGAGCACTCTTTACTTTTAGGCCTTAGAGTGTTTACATGTTGCAAAAATTGCTCAGAATTATCAATTGGCTCCATTGATGCTTATATTTTATGAGGCTCTCCAAAGAAATAAAATTATGCAAATGAGTGGACCAGCACGAAGAAGATCTCGTCCATCCTGTTTATTGTCTCATCATATTCAAAATCCTATTGTGACTATAATAAATGAAGTTATCATCTGAGCATCATCTCAGAGGCCATGAATATGTGCATCTTTGCCTATGTCCTCCATCATCAAATCAATACAATGTGCTGCACAAGAACCTAATAGAGATGTTCTCTCTTTTCCATCAACAATCTACCAGCAGCCTTGTAGCTCGCTTCATTGTCAGTCACAACCTTACAAAACGTTTTCTTTACCCACTTCCTCCACAACTTCATCCATTAGTCTAAACAAATATCTCATCTTGATGTTTTTAGAGGCATCAACAGATTAAGAAATATTAACCCTCACAGCAATACCCTAGAAATTCATGGATTCCTTGTGTCCCTGTCCAACCTCACACATAATGGTGCAACCACGTTCTTTCCACCATTTTTGAAGTCATTCATTCCCCCATCCTTTCAACTCATCATACTCCTCATCAAGCCTAGCATCATAAATGTACTTCCGTGTGGGAGCCTTAAGACCAAGCCCAGCTTCTGCAATTGCATCCAACATACTCTGGAAATATGGGCTCTCTGCGTATGTGCCGGCACACCTGCATGTAAAAACCATTTCACAATGCCCTTTGATTGCTCCCTTTGCTGCCTTTGCCACTCTTTTCAATGCCTGCTTGATTCTGGGTGCTTTACAGACCTTGATCTATACAAATATGTATCCATAGGACCCTATGTAGGAGCATGAACTCTGAAAGTCTACCTCCACACGCTAATGCATCGGCAGCCCCTACGAAACTGATGTGCTCCTAGGAAGATCTCATAGAGTCTCTCTAGACCAATGTGACCCCGTGTCCCCAAGCCCCTCGTCCTCATCTTCCTCCGCATAAGAACGCCACTAGCACCTGCAGCTGCAGTGAACTCAGGATCAGGATCATCATCATCATCTTCATCATCATCCACATTGATTGGTAAAGTATAATCTCTACAATCTGTCGCCCAGAAATCTCATCTTGAAGTTTTGTTGCTGCTGAGTTGTCAATAATTTTTCAGTTTTTTTTCCCCTTCATGTATGCTTTCATTTCATTCCTATTTCAAGTGGACATGATGGGCATTTTGCTACATTTTCAGAAATCCTAGTAATATGTTGTTTAGGCGATATATGCCTTTAAACATCTCCTTTGAACACCAATACATTTCACTTTTTCTGACGTGCATCAGAAGAGTACCATGAGCCCAACCAAGATCAATGGCCAGCCTGCTCTACCTCTTCCTTCATGTTCTTGATGTGCCATATTCCTGTGTAAGAATGTAAGTGAATTGCACATTAATTACACAAAATCCCTAATTTTAAACCCTACTTAGGGTTCAATTTGGAATTTTGGGAAAATTGGTCATGCAATGTGATTGAATCTACAAACAAGCTCTAATAACACTCAATTGACTACATTGGACACTCAATTGCACATTAATTATATTAATAATCAAAATTTCTAATTTTTTAACCTAATTAGGTCATTGGGGATTTTTGGGGAAAATGGACCATGCAATGCATTGAGTCTACCAACAAACTCTAATCAACTAAAATGATTGTATTGGACACTCAATTGCACATTAGTTGCATTCATGGATACAAATCCTAATTTTTAAATCCTAATTAGGGTTCAATTTGGGATTTTGGAGAATGAGGGTCTAACATGTTATCAATGTTATTTATCTATAGATGTATAGCTATTCAACATTTTTTATTTTTCAGATTTTAAAAAAATTAAAAAACTCACCTGAAGGAAGAGAGAGAAAGAACAGAAGAGCAGGAAGAAGGCGCTGCGGCGGCAGCTGCGAGCCTCCTCGGAGCTTCGCGGCGCGGCGGCGTGCAGCGACGAGCCTCCTCGGAGCTTCGGCAGCGCGGCGAGGGGGGGACCTTCGGCTGGGGGGGGGGGGTGGGGGGGCTGGGAAGGCTGAGACTGAAGGGGGGGTTCGAGATTGCCCGTGACTCCCGATCCTCCTTAAGGAGGGATCGCGGAGGAGGATCGGCCCGACTATGGCCGACTCCCGCTGAGTTGGCGGGATCAGCCGGAGTCGGCCGACCTCCACACGGTCCGATCGTCCACCCCTGATTCCACCTAGTCTCGTTGGTTGGGTGGGTGTCCCCTCCCCCCCCCCCATCCCCAAGTCGGGTCGCCATGGCTGATTCCGCCCGAGTTGGTCGACTCCGCTCCGAGTTGCCTATTTTGCCATCCAGGGTTAGTCGGGCCGACCCAGCTCGACTCTGAGTGATCCACCCCGATTCGACTCGTTCCAGGCCGCTTCCCGGAAGCGGGCTCCTTTTAATCGAGTCGGCCCTATCGGCCGGGGATCGCCCGGCCCTACTAGCCGCCTCTTGCGGATTCCTCCCTAATCGGACTGCGCAGATAGAGAGCTGTCTGCGCATTCCCTAGACGGTCGCCCCCTCCACCCCTCCCAGCCCCCTGTCCCCCCCTCCGAGGTCCCCTCCCTTGTCGTCGCAGTCGGAGCTCCGAGGAGCTTGTCGCCAGGTGTCCGCGTACGCCGCTACCATCGCTTCTTTCTTCTTCCTCTCTTTTTCTGACTTTCTGTTCTCCCTCTCTCTCTTCTGTATTTTTTGAAATTTTCAGATCTAAGCCTAAGGTGCCCCAAGAAGAGTCCTGCATTTGCTTTGGGTGTTTGTCCAACTCTTGAAATCTTTTTGTGGTGAAGGAGGGTGGTTTCCACTGCCGCGTAAGTTGTGCAAAGTGATTTTTTTAATTTTTAAAAATATCGAAAAATAGGAAAGGTTTAGTATGTTATAGATCTATAGTAAATAGCATTGATAAGATGTTTAGGACCCTTATTACAAAATCTCCAATTGAACCCTAATTAGGGTTTAAAAATTAGGATTGTGTCATAATGTAACTAATGTGCAATTGAGTGTCCAATGCAGTCATTTGAGTTCATTAGAGTTTGTTTGTAGACTCAATTGTCATTGTATAGTCCTTTTCCCCCAAAATCTCCAAATTGAACCCTAATTAGGGTTTAAAAATTAGAGATTTGTGTCATTAATGTAACTATTCTGCAATTGAGTGTCCAATGCAGTCATTTGAGTCCATTAGAATTGTTTGTAGACTCAATTGCTTGCGTGTCTATTTTCCCCAAAATCCTTAAATTGAACCTTAATTAGGGTTTAAAAATTGGGGATTTTGTGTCATTAATATAACTAATGTGCGATTGAGTCCATTAGAGATTTGTTTTAGACTCAATTGCATTGCATGGTCTATTTTCCCCAAAATCCCCAAATTGAACTTTAATTAGAGTTTAAAAATTAGGGATTTTGTGTCAATATATTAATGTGCAATTGAGTGCCCAATGCCGTTATTTGAGTTGATTAGAGTTGTTTGTAGACTCAATTGTATTGCATTGTCCATTTTCCCCAAAATCCCCAAGTTGAACCCTAATTAGGGTTAAAAATTAGAGATTTTGTCTATTAATGTAATTAAACGTGCAATTGAGTGATTAAGTTCTCAATTACATTTATTAGTCTTATTCAATTACATTCATTTACTCTCATTGTAGCAAATTCATATGCATAAACATCACATCTAAGCTTCTATCTCACACAGAAATATGGCTGATCAAGAACATCAAGAGCAAGAGGTGGAGCAGGCCATTGATCCTGGTTGGGCTCATGGTACTCTCCTTTTGATGAACGATAGAAACAAGTGAATTGTAATTGGTGTGCAAAGGAGATGTTTGAAGGCATATATCATCTTATACAACATATTGCTGGGATTTCAGGAAATGTAGCAAAATGTCCATCATGTCCACTTAAGGTTAGGAATGAAATGAAAGCGTACATGAAGGAGAAAAAGACTGAAAAATTATTGACAATTCAGCAACAGCAACAACTTCAAGATGAGATTTCTTGGCGACAGATTTATAGATATTATATTTTACCAATCAATGTTACGATGATGAGGATGATGAAGATGGTGATGATTCTGATCTTGAGTTCACTGCCGCTGTACGTGATAGTCGATGTTTTTATGCAGAGGAATATATCATCTTAAACAACATATTACTGGGATTTCAGGAAATGTAGCAAAATGTCCATCATGTCCACTTAAGGTTAGGAATGAAATGAAAGCGTACATGAAGGGGAAAAAGATTGAAAATTTATTGACAATTCAGCAGCAGCAACAACTTCAAGATGAGATTTCTTGGCGACAGATTCATAGATATTATATTTTACCAATCAATGTTGACGATGATGAGGATGATGAAGATGGTGATGATTCTGATCTTGAGTTCACTGCAGCTGTACGTGCTAGTCGGCGTTCTTATGCAGGGAACACATAGACGAAGGGGCATGGAGACATCTGGGTCACATTTGCTTAGAGATGACTCTAGAAGATCTCTCCTTAGGAGCACATCAGTTCCTAGGGCTGTCGATGCATTAGCGTGTGGAGTCTTGAAAGGAGTATGATAGATATGGTATAGCGTGTGTAGACTCCCAATGTTCATAATTCTACACATGGTTTTATGGATAGATATTGTATAGATCAATATCTGTAAATAACTTTCTATCAAGCAGGTCTTGAAAGGAGTCAAAGCCACTGCAAAGGCAACAAAGAGAACAATTAAAGGTATTGTGAAATGATTTTTACATGCAGGTGTGTCGGCACATACGACAGAGAGCCTATATTTTCAGACTATGTTGGATGTAATTGCAAAAGCTAGGCTTAGTCTTAAGGCTCCCACACGGAAGTTACATTTTGATGCGGGCTTGATGAGGAGCAGGTTCGCCGCATCGCCGATTTCCCCCGAATTGGTTTTTTTTTTCTAATTCGCTCTGATTCAGGAGAATCGGGCCAATTCGCATGGGAACGATGGGAATCGGTCTGATTCGCATGGGAATCGGCGAATCGGGAATCCCGTATTGCGCTCCGTTTCGCCCACGCCGAATCAGACTGATTCGGTCCCATTGCCAAACCATGATGAGGATTATGATGAGTTGAAAGGATGGGTTAATGACTTTCAAAATGTTTGGAAAGAATGTGATTGCATCATTATGTGTGATGGTTGGACAGAGATAACAAGAAAATCTATGATTAATTTCCTTGTTTATTGCTGTGAGGGTACCATTTTTCTTAATCTGTTGATGCCTCTGACAACATCAAGAATGCAGATTACTTATTTAGACTAATGGATGAAGTTGTGGAGGAAGTGGGTGAAGAAAATGTTGTACAGGTTGTCACTGACAATGAAGTGAGCTACAAGACTGTTGAGGGAAAAAGAGAACATTTGTATTGGTTCCTTGTGCAGCGCATTGTATCGATTTGATGATGGAGGACATAGGTAGAGATCCACATATTCATGGCCTCATTGATGATGCTCAAATGATCACTTCACTTATTTATGGTTACAATAGAATTTTGAATATGATGAGGCAATACACAGACAGACGAGATCTTCTTCATACTGGTCCCACTTGATTTGCATCAAATTTTTATTTCTTTAGAGAGCCTCATGAAATATAGGCCTCAATTGGGCCAGTTGATTAATTCTGAGCAATTTTTGCAACATGTAACATTTTTAGGCTTGAAAGTAAAGATGTTGCTCTCCAAGTACAAGATTTGATTAACAATGCACGATTTTGGGAGAGATTTCCTATTATCTCAAAGTATAGAGCCTCTAGTACTTATCTTAGAATGGTTGATGGTGATGATAAAAATGATATAGGATATTTGTATGAGGCACTGGATAGAGCAAAGGAACATTCGAGGGAAAAGATCCTATAGCATACAGAAAATGGTGGGCATCATTGACAGATATGGAAGATGACTCTCCACTATGATCTTCATATTGTAGTAATTTATTGAATCTAATTAATGGATGAATTTTTATCATTCCATGTAGAAAATCTTATCATATGCGGGTATTTTTTCAACTTAGATTTCAATACAAAGATAATGTACATAATGATGGAGAAGTGATGAGAGGCACTATGAACGTCTCACTCGGCTAGCAAGGACCATGATGAGAGATTAATGCAATGGTAGAGGTAGCATATAATGTTTTCTTTTGCATATGTATGCATTTTTCATTTTGCAACAGTCATTTGACATATGTTATATCTTCCATTTTGTAGGTGGAGAGGTATAGGATGAAACTTGAGATATATGGAGCATATGTGTCACGCCCTGACGCGGAAGTCGAACGCGAGGCAGTTGCAGTAAACTGGTATAGAGCGAGTACTAGACATCAAAACCATTGCACAATGAATAATACTAAAGGAAAATTTTCTCATTAATAACTTTCCAATGTCTAGTTACAATCACTAATATCAGAGCCCTCTATAGGGCCAATTACATTGAAGCAAAAGCCAAAGACTAATTATGACTCCAACATATTGCTAGACGTTAGGGTACCTGGATATCACTCCTGGTCGTTCCCGTCCTCTTGAGTGTATGTTCATCCTTGGTCTCACCTGAGAGCACAACGACAATAACGCAGGGCGAGCGATAATGCCTAGTAGGATTTAAATCTCAATAGTCAAGCATGTTTTATTATGATTAATGTATTAAAAGGCAGAGTAACTAATGATAGAGCCGAGAGTCAAGTAAAGTGAGAGAGAGCATGATAGCACGTGAACGAAATAACACAACTTTCCAAATAGCGTAAGAGTGTCGAGTATAGCACAAATAGTAAGATGACCATAGCACAATAGTACAAAGTATAGCAATAGCACAACGGGTATAGTATAGCACTTTTGTCAATAGACAACGAGAGAACATATCACTTTTTGATTGTCATTTAGATAGTCGAGATAGATCGAGTGTAATGCCAAACACTCTGATCATTTAACTCCCATGGGCACTAGCACTTTCGGCGGCACATCTTAGGACCAGATCGGGCCCTTTTATATTTTGCCAGACATTGGTTATATTGTTTATCTTTAGACAATCAGTCAAATGGCCAATATAGAGTACCAAGAAAAAGATGAGAGCACTAGATGAATCGACGGACCTAGAGTGAACGTGAAAAATGAGCGAGTTAGAGCATAGATGAGAGCTAGTGGACATTGTACGTACACTCGAGTAAACAGGCGATAGTAACAGTTGCACAACACGCGCACGTGGTGTTGGCAGTCAGGTGGAACTCACTATCTTTCCACTGGCCATGTTATGCACAGGTCCCAGAGGTCCGTCGTGATTCAAGATAAGAGCGAACTTCGATAGCCTTTTGGATCATGCTGATCCCTAAAGGGTGTAATAGGTGTTGGGGTACAACCGGCTCATCGACCATGTGAGAATCCATAGACAGAGGGAGAACTTACGGAGGTCTTGAACGAAGACTCACTAGTCCGGCAGAAGGAGTATCCGACGAGAGTTTGTCTAAGTCAAGAGAGTGTGTTTATGTAAACAATGCTCGACGTTCTATCTAGAGGAGTTCTAGAACAGTGAGTGTCGGTACCGGTTTCCCAAAACATCGCGAGAAAACGTACACAAGTATATTTAGAATAAGGCAATCATTTACTATATGATTTATGTAACCATGTTCATGCCAATTAAGCCATATTTGGATGGTTCAAAGTGTGTGTAAGTGTCATGAAATTGTAGATAGAAAGACATGTGTAGGTATTTTAATCACACATAAATGTTTAATTTAACAAGTGTAATCTTCTGTGTGTATGACTATTAAACAAGGTACAAGTATTGTGGAAGTCAGAACATCAAAATTTGGGGTTTTTATGCAAAAAGGTCAAACGCGACGCACCCTCGGGCAGATCGCGACGGGGTTCGGGCAGATCGCGACGGGCTTGACTTTTTAGGCAGGCAGGTCGCGACGGGGCATGTGAGGGTCGCGACGGGGTCAAGACCGGGCAGCCAGATCGCGATGACCGCCTATCGCGATCCAATCGCGACGCCCCTGTGAACGCGGCCTATCTGGGTCGTCGCATCCCAGGATCTGTGCCCGAGTCCGACAGGGAGAGTAATAGTGCATTGGATTGCGGACCAGACTTCTAGGTTTTGACACAGGGTTTTTCTAAAATTAAGACAAACTGTACAGTACATGAAAAATCGCGAAACCAGTTTTAAAACAGATCCAGACATATATGGGTACTTTCCAATAAATAGGAATTGGAAAAACAAACGGGTTTCGACATGCTTTGGTCATGTATTCATGAAGTACTTAGAACAGTACCAGATGAGATCAACAAATTAATTCGCATGATAGGATGGATGGAAATTAGGGCTTTTAGAGGCAAAAGAAGCCTAACATCCATCAGTTCCTTACAGTAAAATCTCATGGCATGAGGACGAGTATGCATGAAGATATGAATTTGTAAGAGGGTTCGGGGTCATGGAGTTCACAGAACTTTGAAAATTAAAAACAGAAGATTTGCTCGATGGAAAAATATGAAACCAAAGGGCTTGGTTCCTGATGGCGAACAACCTACAGATAATTTTCATGGTTTATACTCGTGAGAAGCCTACCTTTGACTCGTTTTGTCTTCTAGGGTCAAGAACTCTAAGAACTCGGGAAGACTTGAGGGTTCCTCCTTCTCCACGATTCTCCTTTCCTTGGCTCCTTCCCACGTCTAGCACCTCTTGGCATGAGCTAGGGCCGGCCATGTGGGTTTTAGAGGAGTATTTAAGCATCTCCCATTCTATTTCCTATTATGACTCTAATTCTTATTTATTCCGAATTTCCTATTTCCCTCTCCCTTTTTAGGCATGAGATCTCCTAATTGGGTTAGGATGGGAGCTAATTTCGTGGCCAACCCATTAGGGTAGGTTTAGGAGTCCCAATCCAACTCAAATTTCTTTTTAATGCATTAAATACCCCTTTTATAATTGTATTATTTTAGTAGTACGAATTAGGGTATTTTTGCATTATTCCCCTTTTAAAATTTCTATTTTGGCCCACTAAATTCTATTGGTCAATTTAATAAAGCCCATCACTTCTTTACTTTTAATGGGTTTTAGTAAATTCTCTTTCCATTAATTTCCTATTTAATTTATTTTATTTTATTTGATTTTTTAATAAATTAATTAGTTTTCTTTTTATATTATTAAATTTTATTTTTATTTTTTGAAAAAATCCAGGTTGCTACAATATGACATGGGATGTGCAGTTCAAAGACTCACTCCAGGTTATTTTACATGAGAATTGTTTGCCAAAAGTTGTAAATTTATCACATTTAAGAATTTACCATTATGAACTGATTAATGTTCACTCCTTTTATTGTAACAGCTGAATGGTGGATTTAAGTGAATTACCAGTAAGCCGACACGAACCCTTAAACATATGTTGCAGTGGAGAGTGTTAAATCAGACCACTTCTTCTAGCCATGTGAAAGAAATGGAGTATATTTAGCCTCATTCACACCACAAAATCCGCAATAGGTTGGGTGTTGATAGGCTAGAGAAGTTGGTCTATTGCCACTATAATATGCGTTTGGTGAAGCAAAAGAGAAAGGCAAAAGTTAGAAAGGCAAGATCATACAACTATCTGGCAGAACAATTGAGGAGATAGTTCCTGAGATAGATGTGAATGAATTGCTAAATGAAGAACACCCTTTACATGCTTGGGTGTAGACGAGAGCTGAGGAAGATATACCTGAGTTTCATCCTGATGATCGCCTAGTTCATGCATGTGCAGAAGATTAGAATTTGAAGAACATACACCTAGATATGCATCTGTTCTTGAGAGAGGTCAAAGGCCCGAATTAAGAAGATCTGCCACAGTACAGGAGACTACTAGACTTTCTTCATCTTAGCCAGAATTAAGAAGATCTACTACTCAATTGGACGTAAAAAGAAAGAAAGACAAAGGTAAGAAAAAAACAAAGTCCCACAAGGAAAGAAGAACAGAGGAATCAAGAAGAAAATCACAAGATCGTACAGAGGACTCTCCCGAGGAGACACCTATTGGGGAGCCATTTTTTGAGGCTCCACCCCTACCATCTCACTTGGCGAGATTATATGAGGTAGAGCAAAAGCATTATCACCGTAGAAGAAAGATGCTTAAGAAAGGAAAAGCAGTTGGGAGTGATGACTCCACTCAATCACCTGATGATGATGATAATGATGATGGTGCTGTTGCATGTATTGGAGCCACAAGAGGTTATGGGCTTGAGGGATATGAGATTATTCAGTACCACCCCATCAACAAGAAGGAAGCCAAGGGGAAGAACAAGAACAACATGGGGGATATGAAGGCCAACAAAGGCAATCAGAGCATGATTGGGGATATGGGCCTTTTTATTCATGCATTTTTAGTCCTCCAAAGTTGCCATATTCAGATATCAGCTCTAGTACTGGGTCAAATTACTTTGGCAATATTCAAACTATTGGATATGATAGTTCCTTCACTCCAGGACAATCAAGAGAAAGTTCAAGCCAACAAGCAAGGACACTTCGAAACATCTAAAGAGGATTTCAAGACATCGCCAATTCTTTATTTGGCTATGGATATACCCAGTATGGAGGACATGACTATGGGCCACCTACTCAGTTTCATGAGGCACAAGATGAGGGTTTTGAAATGTCAAATTGACAAGATATTTTATTGATTTCATGTTATAAACTTGTAGATATATCTTTTCTTTATGATACATGAACATGATAAGATTTGAATTTCGTTGTGTTTGTATTCAATGAATGTTGTATGTGTTTTTCATAATTTTCTGTAATTTTTCTATGATTTTTCCTGATTTTTTTTCACAAATTTTCATTAATTTTTAACATCGCTGATCTTGGATCGGCTAGACTCCCATGGAGTCAGGCGGATCCTTCGACCCGACCCGACTTAGATCGGGGTCGGCTGGGTCCGATCCAACACCTCAATCTGACTATGCCATCCATGAAGTAGAGTGCCGTCATCTCTACAGCCGGTGGATCCTCCCTAACTCTAAGCTTTGGGTCTAAAGCCTCCACTCCATCTAACTCTCCTTCTGCCCATGAGCAATCTCGAGGGTCAAATTCTGGGATATCCCGTGTTGCTCTTGTTTCCACCCGTACATGAAGAGGGTGTTCCTCATCCAACAATTCATTAACATCAATGATTCCAACAGTGTCTGTACCCTGTGCTGTATCTGATGGCCATGGCCTACTATGCAAACTTGTCGATCTCTGCTCTTATCTTTTCTGTCTTTTCTTGATACACTTGATCTTTAGTCTCATATTGTAATAACAGTAGACCAATTTCTCCAGTCTTGTGGCAGTTAACCTGTTCCTCACTTTTGTATGAATCAGTGAGAAAGTACTCCAATTCCTCTTACATTGGCTAGAAGAAGTTGCCTGACTCAATACTCTAATTGCAATCCTAGCGAGGGGATTTATTTGTCCGGTCTTGTAGTCAAACATAACCCACCACTCAGTTGCACAAACAAGAAATTATTTTTAGTTGGTATAATGTAGGATAATACCACCAATTTCATACCACCAAATTCAGATACTAACCAGGACTCATTTTCTCCACTACTTGTTGTAGGTCACAATCCCTGTAGATGTGTAGCTTCATGTTGAATCTATCCATTTGACAACGCAAAAAATTAACATCAGTATACTTTTATTATTCTACAAATCAGAGCCGAAAATTACTTATAAGAGGTATACTTCTACCATAGCATTAAGGCGCTTATCGGTGCTACATAATCTACTGATAACATTTATTGTTCTTTGTAACACTTCGCCATCAATTTGCATGGAATTACTAAATTGATATTTGGGATTAAAGAAATATCCTGCATCAATTTATACACACATAAGATGATAATTTATAATACCAAAATGTCTTGAATAAAAGTAGAAGATGCTGCATGCAAATAATGGTGAAGGGTGGACTCTCATCTCCTATCAATAATACGCCACCATTTCTGGAATGCCTTGGGGTGCTTTTCTTTCAACTGTTTCTTGGCCTTATCCATTGTCTCGTACAAGTACCCAATGCCATTTTTTCCCTCTCTATCCACCAGCCTGAGTACCTTTATTAGAGGCTCAACCAATTTCAAATAATAAGAGATCCTCTCCCAGAAACAGTGGTCCCCAATGAAGCTAGCTATGTCATAGGCAACATCACTAAATTATCCTCTCAAGTATCAACATGTACCAAATAATCGGTGCTATGAATGAGAGTGCCCAACACATGCCTATACTTGTATAAACTCTCCAATGCGACAAAGTTGGTGGCAAATCTTGTTGGGCCAGGACGAATGATGTCATGTCCATAAGTGCATATTCTCATTATATGTAAGATTCTATTATGTCCATAAATAAAGGATGTGATCTTCTGGGCCTTGGACACCAGCTCAGCAACATGTCTGCCTTTCCCAATGTCGTCCAACATCAAATCTAGGGATGTGCAGGACAAGGTATCCATAAAGCTGTGTTCTTTTGTCCATCAATTTCTTACCTGTTGTCTTATAGCTAACTTCATTGTCTATCGCAACTTGAACCACATTTTCCCCCTCAATCTCATCAACGTTTTCATCCATAAGCTTGAAAAGATAGTCTACATTTTTAATTTGCCCACTTACATCAACAAATTTCATGAACACTGTCCCCTCACTGCAATATACAAGGAGTTTATCATGGACTTCCTTATAGTCTTTGTCCATCCATCACACATTATACTACAACCTCTCGTCATCCATACTATTTTAAAAGAGGCAACCCATTCTTTCAACCCTTCAATTTTTTCTTCCAGATATCTCCCATAAATATCTTTAGGGGTTGATGCTTTCAATCCTGGCCTAGCCTTTGCCACTGAATCTAGCATAGTTTGGAAGTAAGGGCTGGATGCTATATGTGCTGGGACTTCTTCATGCAAAAACCATTTCACAATACTCTTGACTGCACCTTTTGCTGCTTTAGCTGTAGCTTTCACTCCTTTCATAGCTTGCTTGATTGTTGGTTGTCTTACAGTTTCCTTTCTATACAGAAATTTTCCATAGGAGCTTGCAAGGTCTCATAAGCTACAGACCCTCTTCCTCTTACTTTTGAAGATGCACGTCTACCACCACCTCCTCCTGTACCTCCTGATCCTGAAGCCTTTTTGGTCATGTGCCAACCTTGACGACATGCGTCTCTTAAATCTCTTCTTCTGTGTTAGATTGTCTTCATCAGAACTTTGAGAATCATCAAGGTAAATTGGCCTATCCCTCATCAGGCCTTTGCCTCTCCTTTCATGTCTTCCAGATATCTCCTCATGCAAGTCCTGTTGGTGCTGAATGTGGATCTCTTTATGTTATTTTTTCCCCAGCATATATGCTCTCATCTCCTTTACAATCTTCTTAGGGCACGTATTACACTTTTGCACATTTCCTCTTATACCTACAATGTGCTACTTCAGGTAGTAATGCCTCCATTCATCTGTTTATTGCAATAAAGGCATTGGAATCTCTTTCTGACTTGGTCAACCATATGCCCATGACGCTCCCTTTGGCCTCTGGTGCCCCCCCCCCCCCCCCCGGCACTCCTTGCCCGAAAAAAAGGAAAAAAGGAACATGTGGCTGCCATTAGATGAAGGAATGGCTGGCTGGCTGCTAGTGTGATGCCTTTTTCCTCCCCGTAGAGCAATCAAGCATGTTTCTTAAAATCTCTCTGCATCTCAGAGAAGGGGGTTGAATGGGACTAGTGATGCAAATTCCATGCCGATTTGAAATATTGTACACAATTAACAGCAATGGGTTAGAAAAATGGAGCAATCTGCAGAGGAAGAAGCAGCTATGTACACATTCATGTCCTTGCAGATTAGCACAACACATTCATGATGTGCATAGATTAGTTGTCAAGTGGTGCCTAGATGCCCAGGCGGCTTTGAAACCCGAAGGTGTTTGGGTGCCTTTTCGAACAGCAAAATGGAGCTCCAGGTGAGTGCCTAGGCACCCGGTTCACCTGGGCATTGGGCCTAACTAGGCCCAATCCCACTCTACCCAAACCACCCACCAGCCTTAGATTCCCAACTCCACCAAGCCATTCTAAACCCTTCCCTCCCTCTCTCCGGCTTCTTTGGTTGAAGGGGTAGCTTAACTGTGGGTTCACTAACCCAGAAATAGACCCACCCTACTTCAGTACTTTGCATACTTCACAAAAAAATGGGGTTGGATAAATTAACCTCTCCTCTTAAATCTAACTATTCTAATTAAAAAATAAAAAATTTGCACATTCCACGAGGTATATAAATAAAATAATTTTAAAAGATTAATTCATTATTTAATTTTTTTTTTTTTTGCAAAGAGAAAAGGGTTACCCGGGTTAACCCTTCCTGCCCCACCTCAAGAGGTGGGGCAGAGTTACCCAGAGGCACCCCTCGTTATCTAGGGGTACCTTGGGTAACGTTTCCCGCCTCCCCAAGGTAACCCTTGCTATCAAAGCGGTTTTTGTCTTCTCCTCCAGCCATGACGGCATGATACTTCTTTCATTGCTGAGTGTGTGACTGCTGCTGAGCACATTGCTGCTGCTGCTCCATCTTCACCACTCCCTCTGGCCTCTGTGCCCCTCCCCAACCTACACACACACAAAAAAAAAAAGCTCGCACACACACACACAATCTTTTCGAGTCCTTCAGACTTAACATATCTGGTGTTTGTCAGACTCAAATGTCAAAAATGATTTCAGATGCCCTCTGGCTCTACTAACTCTGGACGTGTAGCAGAAGCTCATTCCTTGGATCAGGAGTTATTCTGAAAAGCTGTACATCTGAATTGTTGGATTGACCTCTTTTTAACCTGCGCGCAATTGTATGACGAATAGATAAATTAAGAATCCAATTGTATTTGTTAAATTTTAATATTGGACTGGGGCTTCCAACTCAAAACCTTAAGGTGATGAGTGGAGAGGGCACCGCTGTTATAAGTACAAGAGATATTTTGTTCCTTTCCAATGTGGGACTATTCTAACACTCCCCCTCACATGTAAGCTGATTTTAAGCTTTGTCACATGGACCATATACACGGGGTGAATCATATAGTGGGCTCTGATACCATGTTAAATTTTAATATTGGATTGGGCCTTCCAACTCAAAACCTTAAGGTGATGAGTGGAGAGGGCACCTCTATTATAAGTACAAGATATATTTTACCCCTTTTCAATGTGGGACTATTCTAACAGTGTTCAAATCTGAAATTTAAATTCTTCTAGTGTACAACCATAACCAGTAGGATACATTTGTAAGCACCAAAATACAACCATAAACAACATAATACATTATAAGTACCAAAGTACAATCATAGGTATCAAAATACAACCATAAACATTAGCACACTACCATAAGTATGAAGATACAACCATAAGCATTAGCACACTACCATAAGTGCCAGGTTACAACCATAAACATTAGCTCACTACTATAAGCACCATGCTACAACCATAAGCATCAGGAAGGAACCATAAGTATCAAAATACAACTATAAGCATCATGATAGCATGATACTGCCATAAGCACTCTGATACAACTGTAGGCACCAGGATACAGCCATAATCACATCCAGAGATGACCATGCGAAGATGTCTTGATAGGATTTCAGGAACTAGATTAAGTCTTGGCATACTACTCACAAAGGGTGGGGTTGACAACATGCCGATGTTCTTTTATGTCTATTCTTGAATTCTGCATTGCTGGTTGAGGTAGTTGGATATCTACTTGCATCCAATAGGCATATACACTTAAGATCTGCAAAACATACTTGATTAAGCCTGTTGGTTAGACAACTACCTTTATGTAGATAGACACCTACATCTTCTGACATATATGATAGTGCTCAGTAATGTATGTCTACATTTTTAGTAGTTAGATGTCTGTTCACATGATTGATTAAAACTTGTTGGCACATGTAAGATATCCTCAATGAATTTTCGCATGGTCAAAAGAATATTTTAATTAGCCATGCAGTATTTGCAGTGGGTTAAGATTAGGCATCTGATAAGCTTGTGTACAGTTTGGACAAACTTAAAAGGTAGATGACAATCTCTTAGGTAGACCATGGAGAAGGTAGATGACAAACTTAAAAGAATGTTCTAGATATGACTTGAAGTTGTTTTGCTGCATCTTTCAGTCCCTTGAACATTCTTTTTTCTTTTGCTCTTCTTGTATGAATGAATGTTTATTACTTTTTGCTGCAACATTTATGTTGTTAACTATGGTATTGAGAGACATTATGTATGACCATCAAGGATTCCACCTGAAACCAATATGATTTTGCTTGGTGTTTGCTTTCGCTACTTGGCTTCACTGACTGACAGGATTCCTGTTTTAATTTAGTCATGGTTGTACATGAAACTGCCTTGGCTGCTTGCTGTCTACTTCTCTACTACAATTGTTATATATTGGATAGTATCTTTGAAAATTCTTTCTGATTCTCTGAATAGTGTATTGAGGACATTTCATAGATTACTTCTCATGTGGAATTGGGTTTTTGTGCAGATCCATTCTGCAGCTACTATCTTGGACAGAAATAATTTGATCAAGTATGATCGCAGAAGTGGGTACTTTCAGGTGACTGACCTGGGTAGGATTGCCAGCTATTATTACATTACCCACGGAACGATATCTACATACAATGAGCATCTGAAGCCAACCATGGGTGATATTGAACTGTGTCGGTTGTTTTCCCTTAGTGAAGAATTCAAGTATGTTACAGTTAGGCAAGATGAGAAGATGGAACTAGCTAAACTGCTGGACCGCGTACCAATTCCTGTCAAAGAAAGCTTGGAAGAGCCTAGTGCAAAAATCAATGTTCTCCTACAAGCATATATATCAAAACTTAAACTTGAAGGTCTTTCGTTAACATCTGATATGGTTTACATTACACAGGTCTGCCATTTTCCTTACATTGGTTTTTTATTACTTTAAGCTTTTGAATCTGCATCTCATCCTAGATTAAGTTGCTTACTTTTCCTTTTTTTTTCCCTCTATTTCTTTACAGAGTGCGGGACGTCTCTTACGAGCACTGTTTGAGATTGTGCTTAGAAGAGGCTGGGCTCAGTTAGCTGAGAAGGCTTTGAATCTATGCAAGATGGTTAATAAGAGAATGTGGAATGTTCAGACACCATTGCGCCAGTTCAATGGAATACCGAACGAGATTTTGATGAAGCTGGAGAAGAAAGACTTGGCCTGGGAAAGATACTATGACCTCTCATCTCAGGAAATTGGAGAACTTATCCGTTACCCTAAGATGGGAAGACAACTTCACAAGAATATTCACCAATTGCCTAAGCTTAACCTAGCTGCACATGTTCAGCCGATCACTCGTACTGTATTGAGTTTTGAACTGACCATTACACCAGATTTTCAGTGGGATGATAAGGTTCATGGTTATGTTGAACCATTTTGGGTCATTGTTGAAGACAATGATGGTGAATTTATTCTTCATCATGAGTATTTCTTGCTGAAAAAACAATATATTGAGGAAGACCACACCTTGAATTTTACAGTGCCAATTTATGAGCCATTGCCACCTCAGTATTTCATTTATGTGGTTTCTGATAAGTGGCTTGGATCACAAACTGTTCTACCTGTATGTTTCAGACATCTAATATTACCAGAGAAATACCCACCCCCAACAGAACTGCTTGATTTGCAGCCTCTGCCAGTGACTGCATTGAGAAATTCTTCTTATGAAGCTCTGTATGAAAAGGATTTCAAGCATTTCAATCCGATACAAACACAGGTTTTCACCGTCTTATACAACTCAGATGACAATGTATTAGTTGCTGCTCCAACAGGCAGTGGGAAGACCATATGTGCTGAGTTTGCTTTGATGAGAAATCACCAGAAAGGGCCAGAGAACATGCGTGCTGTTTATATTGCTCCTATGGAAGCTCTTGCAAAAGAAAGATATCATGATTGGCAACAGAAGTTTGGAAAGGGTCTTGATCTGCGTGTGGTGGAATTGACTGGGGAGACAACAACTGATCTGAAATTGCTAGAAAAAGGCCAGATCATCATTAGTACCCCTGAAAAATGGGATGCTCTGTCTCGTAGGTGGAAACAGCGTAAACATGTTCAGCAGGTCAGTCTCTTCATAGTTGATGAGCTTCATCTGATAGGTGGACAGGTGGGTCCTGTTTTGGAAATAATAGTCTCCAGGATGAGGCGCATCTCAAGTCAGATTGGTCAGATTCGTATAGTGGCCCTTTCTGCTTCACTTGCAAATGCTAAAGATCTAGGTGATTGGATTGGTGCTACTTCTCATGGACTTTTCAATTTTCCTCCAGGCGTTCGACCAGTACCTCTTGAGATACACATTCAGGGAGTGGATATAGCTAACTTTGAGGCCAGAATGCAGGCGATGACAAAGCCTACATACACTGCAATTGTTCAGCATGCAAAAAATGGAAAACCAGCGCTTGTTTTTGTTCCTACAAGGAAGCATGCACGGCTAACTGCACTTGACTTGATGGCTTATTTGCTTGCTGAAAGTGGTCCAAAACCTACATTCCTCCATCAATCTGAAGCAGAACTGGAGCTATTCCTTTCAGGGATTGAGGAACCCATGTTGAGGAAGACGCTTCCTCATGGCATTGCCTATTTGGATGAAGGACTGAGCAAGATAGATCAGGAAGTTGTATTGCAGTTGTTCCAGGCTGGATGGATTCAGGTGTGTGTTGCGAGCAGCTCTTTGTGCTGGGGAACATCACTCTCTGCTCACTTGGTTGTGGTTATGGGAACCCAGTATTATGATGGACGTGAAAATGCCCACACTGACTATCCGGTAACCGATCTGTTGCAAATGATGGGACGTGCAAGTAGGCCTCTTGTGGATAACTCCGGTAAATGTGTCATCCTCTGCCATGCTCCCAGAAAAGAGTATTACAAGAAGTTCCTATATGAGGCATTTCCTGTTGAAAGTCATTTGCACCACTTTCTCCATGACCATGTAAATGCAGAAATTGTGGTTGGCGAGATACTGACCAAACAAGACGCTGTGGATTATATTACTTGGACTTTCATGTATAGGAGACTCACCAAGAATCCAAATTATTACAATCTCCAGGGTGTTAGCCACAGGCATCTTTCAGATCACCTTTCTGAGCTGGTAGAGAATGCATTAAGTGATCTAGAAGCTAGTAAGTGTGTAGCGATTGAAGATGATATGTACCTCTCTCCTCTGAACCTTGGTATGATTGCATCATATTACTACATCAGCTATACCACCATAGAGCGTTTCAGTTCATCTTTGACTCCAAAGACAAAGATGAAAGGACTCTTGGATATTTTAGCTTCAGCTTCTGAATACACACACCTTCCTGTGCGCCCTGGAGAGGAAGAATTGATAAGAAAATTGATCAATCATCAAAGATTTTCATTTGAAAACCCAAAACTTGGGGACCCACATGTGAAGGCAAATGCCCTTTTACAAGCCCACTTCTCAAGGCATACTGTGCTTTCCAACCTAGCAGCAGATCAGCGGGAGGTACTCCTTTCCGCACACAGGTTGCTTCAGGCCATGGTGGATGTTATTTCTAGCAATGGATGGCTTAGCCTTGCTATCACAGCAATGGAGTTGAGTCAAATGGTGACACAGGGCATGTGGGATCGTGATCCATTGCTTCTACAGCTCCCCCATTTTACGAAAGAATTGGCTAGGAGATGCAAAGAAAATCCAGGGGGAAGTATAGAAACTGTTTTTGAGTTGATGGAAATGGAAGATGATGAAAGGCGTGAACTTCTGCAGATGTCAGATTCTCAGCTCCTTGACATTGCTCGGTTCTGCAACCGCTACCCTAACATTGATATGACATACGAGGTTCTAGACAGTGACGATATCACAGCAGGAGAAAATGTGACATTGCAAGTCACCCTGGAACGTGATCTCGAGGGCCGGTCGGAGGTGGGACCGGTAGATGCTCCCAGATATCCCAAAGCCAAAGAAGAAGGCTGGTGGCTCGTGGTGGGTGATCCCGCCAGCAATCAGTTGCTTGCTATCAAGAGAGTGTCACTTCACAGGAAATCCAAAATCAAGTTGGATTTCTCTTCTCCATCTGAAACTGGGAGGAAGTCATATGTGATTTATTTCATGTGCGACTCGTATCTGGGTTGTGACCAGGAGTACGAGTTTACCATAGATGTCAAAGAAGCTGCAGAAGGCGACGGTGATATGGAGGAATGAGCTCTTCCTCATGGTGCTGACGATCACTGGAGGTCGGTCAGCATCTTCAATGTTTTGACACGGTGATGAATTGTGACCCGTTGAAACGTTTCAATTCTGTTGTTTTGCCAGAATGTTTTTGATTTTTTTTTTTTTTCTGATGGCTATGTATGTTCCTCGTGACTATAAAGGTTACAGTAGCTGTTCATGTTGTAATAGCATTAATCATTTTTATTGCCTTGAGATGTACACCCACACCTGTTGTTCCAGCTCAATGCCTGCCGCCACTCCTGCCGGCAGGACCTCGACCATCACCCTTCCCCATCTTCGTCATGGCCATCCATCGCCATTTAGACCCCCTGCTCTCTCTCTCTCTGGGGATTTGTAGTAATTTCCAATTGCTTGCCATAATGCAGGTTGATCATGTCCTTGACAATAAGTTTGCATGCCAAGTAAAATAGAAAAGAATGGGAATATAGATGTAAGGTCGCCAAAAAAAATTATCTGTAAGGGAATTGATGCACGTCTTGGATAGACCTCGTCTCTTCCTTACGTACAAATGCTGCAAAGGATAATATTTTTATTTTTATCTGTTAAGTTGTCAAAAGCGAAATTGTTCTCCCATTGTCTCCGGTCTTATGCACAAAAGCTCCATCCCATGGTCGCTTCCCCTTTTTTTGCGCCCCTTAGCTCTAAACCCTGCCCCCTTTAACATTACCCTCGGCAGGAAGTATGCTTCCACGGTGGTCCTTGCCTTCCTCACTCCACGCTCTTGCTCGTGCCCTCACCGTCGCCGCACAGCTTCAGTTTGGCTCTGCCAAGTCGGTTACCTCCCTTTGCCGAACTTGAGGCTGTACAATGTCTTCAACTGACTGCAGGTGCGGTCTATTGTGGATGTGTAGAACCTCAAGAGGATATCGAGTTGTTCATGGGCTGGGACGAGAAATGCTTATTGTTTATTTGGACATGTCCGGATGTATGTATATACAGATGGATAATAAGAATATCTCACTTGAGATTTATTTAGAAGGCCAGGGCTGGGAGAAGTTTCTAGGCAGACTTTCTGGGGGAGACCGAGATAGAAGAAGGCATATATATACATCTTCACTATCATCAACTTTGGACGGGAAGATCTGTGTATCGTAGTACATAGGCTCATTGCAAAGGTGTGCAACCGGTGGTATGGCAAATGCAGCAGCAAGGTGAGCCACCAAATGGGATGTGCATGTTGTGGGTGAAGGTATTGAATGCGGCTGCTAGGTGAGGGTATACATATAAGTATCTCTTTTAATTTTAATTAGTTACCCCTCAAAATTATTGAACACTAGGGACGCTGCCTCCCTCTCATGGACAACTCCATAGTCGAGTGGTTCATATATGCAGAGTTTATTAGTATAAATGACGTAAAAAAGAGAATACAGACACAAAATGACTCCACGAAAACTCGAAATTGAGTAATAGGAATTTTGTGAGGTTCTCTATTAGCAAAAAATGGAAAATTTTGCCTCCCTCTCACGGACAACTCCATGGTCGAGTGGTTCATATATGCTGAGTTTATTAGTATAGATGATGTAAAAAAGGAGAATATAGATAAAATGACTCCACACTCTGTTTGATAGCACTTAATCAACATCTTATGTCTAAAGCGGTCAAATTTTAAAAATTCAGATTATTTGATAAACTCTCTTAATAAATGTATACAATTATGTCTACTATCTTAAAATACATCTTAAAAAAAAGTAAAGAGAATGTCACTTTTTCTCTTTCAGATCCTGCCTCCGTCGCCCAAATCACCAGTGCCCACATCTTCCTGTGCAGAATCTGTGGATTGTCTTTCCCCACCATCTCGACGGTTCTTCGGATTTCCGACTGGCCGGAGAAAGGTGGAGATTGGGGAAGGAGGAGGGGAGCACCTCCAGATCAAGATCGGAGTAATCCACAGAAGGGAGCGGCAGTGGGCGTTCTCCTCTTCTCCAAGTATGATCTCCGACGAATCACGTCCTACGGACTCGATCCATCTCAACGCGCAGTCCCCAGCGGTGTGGCCCCGCGGCATTCCTGGGGAACCCCAACCTGTGTAGTTTTCCCCTCCTCAACCCCTGCCAGGATGCTTGGCCTACTGCGAGCGGGAGACAGAACAATCCAATAGGGAGCCCGGTCTCCGGCGGCGGGAAGCGGGTGAAGAAGGGGCTTAGCCTGGGGATAATCATACTGATCGCGGTGGCCGATGCGGTAGGGGTGGCGCTGATCGGCCTGGTGCTAGTGTACGCCTACTGAAAGCTCAAGGACGGCGACCGCGTCTATAGCTGCACGGGAAATACCAAATTGGGCGGCGACGGCGGGGGGAAACCGTGGCTGTGCTGCTGGAAGAGGGCCTCCTGTGAGGAGGCGGCGAGCAGTTGCTCGAAGGAGGGGGATCAGTCCTCGGACGGGGGTGGAGAAGGGGGGAGCACGGACGAGGGGGAAGGAGACCTGGTGGCGATCGACAAGGGGTTCGCGTTCAAGTTGGACGAGCTGCTGAGGGCGTCGGCGTACGTGCTGGGGAAGAGCGGGCTGGGCACGTTTACAAGGTGGTGCTGGGGAACGGAGTGCCTGTGGCTGTGCGGTGGCTAGGGGAGGGCGGAGCGCAGTGGCACAAGGAGTTCACGACGGAGGCGCAGGCCATCGGCCGGGTGCGCCACCCCAACGTGGTGCGGCTCAGGTGGCACGGAGGCGGAAGAGGAGGGGGAGACGAAGGGGAGCCTGAAGGGGAGGAAGGGGTGCGGAGGACGTGGCCGGATTGAGAGAGCGCCATCGCCGCTGAGGCGGAGGGAGGGGGAGAGATGAACAAAGAAGGTGGGGGGCGGGGGGGTTCTAGGGTTTGGAGAGAGAGAGAGAGAGAGAGAGAGGAGAGAGAGAGAGAGAGAGAGAGAGAGAGAGAGAGGAGAGGTTTGTTTTTAAGTATGTAGGGGTCTTTATGTAATATATAAAATTTAAGGAAGGGTTTGTTTTTAAGTATGTAGAGGTCTTTATGTAATATATAAAATTTAAGGATTTATATGTAATATAGGATAGTTGAGAGAGAGATATATAAAATTATAGAAAATAAAAAATAAATTTAAACATATTCTTAAGCATATAAGATATTTATGTAAAATAGTATATTAATTCAGATGTTATTTAAGTTGATTATCAAACAAATTTTAATAGAAGTCTAATTTATTTTAAGTACTTATTAAATTATAGATTTAGATAATAGATAAAAAATTAGACTTTAGACATTTTAAATAAGTGTTATCAAACGTCACCTAAAACTCAAACTTGAGTCATAGGAATTGTGTTAGGTTCTACCCCCACCCTAAAAAAAAAAAAAAAACCAAAACAAAAACAAAAACAAAAACAAAACAAAACAAGCTCACCTTTGTGCCTAAAAAAGATAAGATTTTATATTGCATAGTTTCTCCCTTTGGTTATTTGATTTGATATGAAAGATATGCGGAATTATAAAAGGAAAATTAATTATAGGTCTTTGTTAGAGGGGGGACCTTAACAGCAGGTCTCTGTTAGAAATATCTACACAAAAAAGTTCAGCAATTTTTAAAGATGTTAATTTTTTGTCCCTATTTTATTGTGATCTGTGCTGATAGTTAGAGACTAACGTTTTTTGTCTTCTGACTGTGGACAATTGTTTTTAAAATATTTTAACTCTTATTTTAACGTCTGTGGTGGTCAAATCTGGTCACCTAGGCCATGATGGCCCATTGCGGCCCTCTCGTGTCCTGTCAACAAACGTGACACCATTTCAAGGGGCCACGTCCTCATCAGGGCGCTTCGAAGACCTCCAATGTATGACCCCTGTGATCGGACGTCGTCAAGTTCCGCAGCAGCATATCCCCGAGCAGGTCATCTGCCCTTCTTACCGAACAACTACGGACGCTACCGATCAGCGCGTTCCATTACCACGCGAGTCACCTGCTCGGTGATCTTGTCCGGAGGTTGCCGAACAGCTCTCCGTATCCTCGCGACGGTTATAACCGCCCCAGGCCACGCGCCCCATCATCAAGAGGCGCGTTAACTGCCTGGCATCTCAACAGACATCTTGGTGCATAACTCCTTCCATTATGCGCACCCATATAGGCGCCTTTTCAGGCACGATCTACCAACATTACGCACGATTGCCTCCGCACCTACGCCTATAAAGGTACAGGTACAGGACCATGCATTGGTACGTTCTCTCTCACGCGAACACACCCTTACACATACAAACCCCCTGCCTTGCAAGCTTGATACTGACTTAGGCATCGGAGGGTTTCCCCGGTCTTCACCGCCCCCCCCCCCCCTGATCCGCTCTGGTTTTGCAGGCTTCCGTCCGCACCAGCGTTCGTCTTCCCCATCTTCTTCAGTGGAGGCCCGTTTGGCTCCGGCCCAAACAAGAACATACCACCACAACGTCTTTCAAGTTACACTTTAAATCATATCAATAGTTATTTTATATCTCACATACTTTAACCGATTTCCTCTTTTTCTTTAACATGTTTCTTCTTCTACTTTATCATGTTTCTTCGCCTACTTTAACACACTACATATACTACTTTAACATACAACAACTACGATTTTAATAGACTATAACTACTGCTTTAACACACTACTACTACTTTAATAGACTAAACACTTTAACAGGTTTTTTCTTCTTTTTTAATGGTTTTCTCTTCTTTAATAGATTTGCTCTTCTACTTTAACTGGCTTGCTCTTCTACTTTAACTTGTTGCCTCTCTTGCTTTGAAATCTTCAAACTTAAATTTTAAGTCATACCAACGGTGATTTTAAGTCTTACATACTTTAACTCACTATTATACTTACTTTAACAATTTTGAACTCTGACTTTAACACATTTGAACACCTATTTTAACGTCTTCAAATTTAAAGTTTAATTTATGTCAACAGTTATTTTAACTCACCTATCACACATACTTTAACAACTCCAAATTCTTTATCGTCTTAGAACATAAACTTTAATTAAGCCATGTTAACAGTAACTTCAAGTCTCATATATTTTAACTAATCGTCATACATACTTTAATTCACTGTCACACATACTTTAACATCTTCAAACTCTTACTTTAACATCATCCAACTAAGACTTTAAGTCATGCCAACAGTTATATTTTAAATCATATCAGTAGTTACTTTAAATCTCACATATTTGAACTCACTGTCATACATATTTTAATAACTTCGAACTCTAACTTTAACGTCTTAGAATTTAGACTTTAAGTCATACCATCAGTTACACTTTATATCATATCAACAGTTATCTTAAATCCCACATGCTTTAACTCACTGTCACATGTATTTTAACAACTTCAAATTCTTACTTTAACATCTATAAACTTAGACTTTAAGTGCTATTAATGTATGAACATAGTGGTCATACATATTTGATGGCACAACAACAGACAGAAAGATAAAAAAAAAAAGAAGATAAAAACTATCTTTTTAGAGATTGATTGATAAAGTCTACTAAAAGAAGAGATTGTTTGGAGCACCTTTTTCTAATAGAGACTAGAAAATAAGTCTCTTCTTTGATAGAGACCTATAATTAATTTGCCCAAATTGTAAATTATTGTGTTTTATGTGTTATCTAAGGATAGTAATCGTGGCATGTACCTCTCTGTTAATCTCGTACGATCAAATTCATGGAGGAATATACAAATGGCTAAAGTTGAACTAAAATTTCAAAAGTAAGTGTTGCAATCAAGATATCCAACCCATGTCCGATTTGGATGATGGACATTGAACTCTGATAGCACTCGGTAGCTTGTAGAAAGCAGGAACGGACCTCCTATATCTTATAGGAGTAGGGATTTTCACTTCCGATTATCCTTTTCATTTCCAATAAGTAAAATGTATACCCATATACATAAATGTATCAAGATATCTTTATGCATATACAATATATTATGAAATGAGTATTTTTTAGGTCATTGGATGCGATCTACTCACATGGTCATTTTCTAAGTTCCAGGTTCATAAAATTTCATATTCACCAACATTCTAAGATTTTTTTATAATTTGTAGGTCGGATGATTTTAAAAGATTAAAATTCTTAAAAATGATGTTAATAACTTTGAAATTAGCATTGGGGGAGGCAAATTTGGTCCAGTCCAATAACAAGTGGGCCTGCCCAGGCCCATTCTCTAGTCCAGGAGCGTCCTCCTAACACGCGTGAAGAGGGCCAGCAGCCCAAAGCCCCATCGCTGAAGGTCCGTCCCGACAGTAGGAGCGGCGCCTCAACCCCGGAAGAGTGGCCTTACTACCACTCAGCGTTTCCTCCCTTAGAGATATCTCTATCGGACGGACCGGATTGTGGCTCACAAAATCTTCGGCCCGCCAAGAATTTCTTATTAATAGAGGGGTGACAGATTCCACCTCCATTTCCATCTTTTCATTTGAAAATTAGATTGGATGTGAAAACAAAACCACTCATTTTCCATCTCTAATAACTCCAATAGAAAATAGAACCGAAGTTCCATTTCTGTTAGGACTCCCACCTGTTTATTATTTATACATTATAACTAAAAATTTTAAATTCTTCTATGAAAATTTGGTATGGTTCATATAAGAGGAACACTAATTGGACCGGTGATTGAACCGGGGAACCTTCTAAAGAGAAATGCTTATTTTTTTTTTTTGATGGGATTGATGCACACAAACCCAGAGCAGCGTTGTTATGCCCAGGTGCTATTCTATGTATAATTTATTTATCACTCTTTAACATATTCATATGTCTATTTGTTATACTTAACCCTCATATGAAAGACTGCTTGAAACTAGACTTCAATGCAGATCATTTCTTTTAATTAGATACATTCATACGTTCGTATACTTTATGATTGACGATATATGGTTTGAGCTATGTAAATGCATATATATCCATATAGTATGCATATATGTTTCTCAGTCTGTATATATATGAGGCTGAATCACGAATCCATAGTTAACTGTAGGACGGTCTTGAAATTGGATGGAGATCATGTGCGTCAGGAAGGTGATCTGTAAAAAGGGAAGAAGATCAAGGGGTCTTGGGATTGGGATCCATTTTTTTTTCAATGCCTAAGTTAGAACTAGCAAAAGCTAGAGCAACAGAGCGAGTGATTCGAGATCGCTCCCACAATTGGGTGTAGATTCTTGCATATCTCTAACTTAAAGGGATTTCTCTACGATTTTTGGTGGTGGTGTAGCCTCCCCAATAGTTTTATATGATGTTGCTGCACTTATGACCATAGTTATGGATGTAATTATCGGGTAGTGGCCATCATGGACTTTTATCCCTATGGTGAGGATCGTGGGCAGTAACTATGCCAATCGTGGGCCACCCATCGTCATCCTTTTTGAGGCTTTACTACTTCTGGATAACTGTCGTTGAATGCGGGATCCATTGACCTTCATATCATACAAGAGTGATCATCGTTTCACTCCTATTGCACAAAGGGTCCACTAAGATAAAGATCTACCTATTGGGCTAAGTACCCGCTGAGCTATCCAATGTCGGGATAAGGTCTGTCAGCAAAGGACTCTTGGGATACATACTCTTCGGGTTATAGGATGTTGGGACAATGTCTATGGGATAAGACCTACCAGGATAAGGGTGTGAAGTGTGGGCCGAGTTGACTTCTTGAGCCACATTGTTGCCTTAGGCTATCCTCCCAGTGTCATTGCCGGAATAAGGACCCTTTCTTAGGTTAGTAGATTAGGTGCCTATGGTGTAGGGAATCACAACAGAGCATCGAATGCACAGTGGAAGGAAATTTAAAACAAAAACAATTCCCATACACCTTTGTTATCAGACCAAGATGATGTCCGAGGCAAGAAATCATATACATGCAATCTATTCAAGGGTGAGACATTCTCACCTAGGAGAGTTCGTAGATCCTTTGAAGTGCAGAACTTGGCCTACCAGGTTGAAGGAGCTCTTGTAAACTCCTCTCTAGTGGTGTCTACATGGCAGTCCTTGGCGATGACACCTCCTCATCATGTTAGCATCTCCTCTCAATTGTGGTGTGGCTCTAAGTAGCACCAGCAAGTAGCAGCGGCTAAAAGCTGCAACAACGAGCAATAGTAGCAACAAGAGGGGTTGCTCTCTCTTCTTTGACCTCTCTTCTCACCTTGAAAGAAAGCTAGAGAGAGAATGGGAGAGATGAAGAGGAGGAGAATGGGTGGTGTTTGTGAAGAGCTTAGACCCCCTTATATATATAGAAGGTGGCTCACCAACCCTCGCACAGCCCGCACATCGTGGAACCATGCTGTGTACAACCCGGAGCACGTCTAGCCACACCTCTCTTGATGACAAGACAATATGTCGTCAAGCCAACTTGGCGACATAAGTCACGGTCGATAAGATTGTCTTGGCGATAGTGGATGCTATCACCAAGACATCCTAGGGACAATCGATCTTGTCGCCATGAAAATCCTGGCTACGGTCGATCCTATCGCCAGGACCATCCTTACGTCAGTCAATTCTATCACCAAGACCATATTGATGACAAAATACCTGTTCCATCCCGGGTCAGAGAATAGTCTATTGGATAAATCTTATCCAATCCTCTATCACTGCATCGTCCCACCTATATATGTAACTCTCTATGTCTAATATCGAGCTAGCCATGAGTTATACCCGTCAGAACTTCTTGTGACTAAGTGAATCATTATCTCCATAATGACTCACTCATCTCATTGACTATAGACGTACCTGTGGTCCACTTGTTGGTACGACAGCAACTTAACCTAGAGGGGGGGTGAATAGGTTTTTCTAATTTCTGCAACAAAGGAAACTTAAGCACACAAGAAAACATAAAATAACACTTAAGTTTGGTTAGTGTTAGTGTGATAAAGAGTGCAGTGCGGAAGCAAATAAACAATCACACAAAGGACACATGAGATTTATCCTGGTTCGGTCTCCCACATGGAAGTCCTATGTCCAGTTCCCAAGCAAAATCTTGGGATTTCACTAACCGAAGGTACAGTCCCCTTCAAGGACACTACAACACCCTGGATACCCCACCAGGTCTTCTTCTCTTTGGGGCAAGAAGGCAGCCCACTTCTTTTACAGGCTCAGAAGCAAACCTCCTGGAACAAACCCCAGTGCGGTTCTGCTAGACACTAACCCTAGCTAGGTTATCAACTGGTACAAACCCCAGTTGGGTTCAGCTAGACACCAAACCCCTAGCTGGGTTATCTACTGTATACAGTCTACAGTTGGACATGAGTCTTTCTTAGAAAAGAAAGATCAGACTGGGAGCTATTACAAGATGGACACAATGAACTCTAGCTCACAGTCACAGACTCTCCCCCAAGATTACAATGAGCACAGGGAGAATGGAAGAGAAGAAGGCTTGAAGGCGATGAAGACTTCTGCTTTGAAAGTTCTGCAGATTTTGGCTCGAGCTCTTCTTCTTGTTGAGTGTATGTGGCGTTTGAGGTTTGTCACTTGGATGTACACCCTTCAAAGAGTTTAGGAAAAGGCTCTGTCTCTTTCTTTAGCCATGCTTCATCTTTTATATGAGAGGCTTTTGAAAAGGATCCGTTGAAGAGATCCGTGGAGTTCTACTAGTCGTTGCTGATCTTTCTCTTCATTTGTCTTAATCAGACTCTGGTGGTCTGCGAGATCTGTCAGCATAGAAGAGAGTGTTAGTATAAGAGAGTGTTATAAGATATCCGTGCATGCTACTGTGTTTCTGCTAACATTCTGAAAATAGTAGTTCATATCTATTTGACAAGACTCTGAAATATGCATGCAGCTTTTTGTCAGAAGATATTTGACTTTTCATTTAAGCGACAAGCATATTTGAAATATAAAGGCAATCTGTGTTTGAACAGAATCCATGAAGAAATCGTTATGAGCATGACTTATGAAATCGTTATGTGAAGAGTTGTTATGATCTCCTGAAGAATCATTGTGATCAATAAAGAAATCGATGTGATCACTTATGAAATCGTTCTGAGACCAATTTCTTATCAAATCATTGCGAAGGCAAATCGATGTGAGGGCAAATCGTTGCACTCACTTATCAAATCGTTATGAGACCAATTTCTTAACAAATCGTTGCGCTTACAGAAGAAATCGTTGCGAACACTTATGAAATCATTATGCATCGACTTCTTAACAAATCGTTGCGCTTGTTACTTGGCACTTAAACAGAAATCGATGTATATGAGTTAGACATCGACTTTATCATTTTAGTGCGCCAAATATTGTATCAATGAAAGACTAGCATTTTGCTATGAGATTGATGCGACACAGATGAAACAAAATATTCAATTTAAGTTACATCATAAATTTTGTTAGCACCAAAATATGAAGGTAATAAAGAGTGGTTCAACAGTACCAAGCTATTATGGCACAATTCTCAAACTATACGAATGATCAAATATATTGGAGCTTTCTGCCTACAATTACCCTGTACCTTTAGTTCCCTCATCCATTTGATATCCCAGAGACCCTATATTAAGTATGATGCTGTCAGGCCTATATGAAATCTAACTGAGTCTTATACTTATCAGATGCTCTCGGAGAACTCCTTCTCTCTCAATATGATTGACCCTAGCCAAGGATTTGCCCGAGTAAGAACATATGTGATATTCCTCTCATGATATCGAGAGTGGATGATCTTTTATTGACACACAATTACCTTCATAAGGTTGGCTACCATTCCTAATGACCGAATGTACTAGATCTCGAACTTCCAGACCTATAAGTCAGATATCAAAGAATAGAGTACTCAAACAAGACATCTTTGATGTTTTAAATATAAGGATTAGTTACATAATTGGGACCACATAAATCACTGTCCGACAATCAGTTATCATTAACCATATAACATTCAAAGAGTGGATCATTCAATGAACTCATTCTCCAATGAGCACCTATACTATATCCCTAATATCTCCATACAAGCAGTTATGAGACCAACCACCTCTATCACATGAACGAGTATATAGCACACTGATCTATTCGGTCAACTCAATGTCCTTTTCGAGTAACCTATGACAAGAAATATTTAGGATCTGCGATTAAAGAGAGTTG
Source organism: Colocasia esculenta (assembly GCA_014218235.1). Classification (NCBI taxonomy): domain Eukaryota; kingdom Viridiplantae; phylum Streptophyta; class Magnoliopsida; order Alismatales; family Araceae; genus Colocasia; species Colocasia esculenta. The sequence continues at coordinate 41,479 of JACBKR010007087.1, forward strand.
GTCTCTTTATCATGATCTCATCATGATCAATTTCTTTGCATAGGCTCATGGAGATCACAACATCACAATATAAGATGTCATATATATGCATATAATATATAGTGAGAAAATACCATCAATATTATTACCAAAAGAGATTAGTACATGATTACAAGTACCATCACTCATGTGAATTGGCTTGCAGGGCACTCATAACTAGCATATGACACTTGGGTGTAAGACCTCGAATTTCCGTCGCATTATTTGTAATTATGTGTGTATATTGTGCTTGTGTATGTATGTACATATTTACGTACGCATTAATTAGTATAATTACGTTTGCATGTGTTTATATTAAGTATAAATAATGTATGTATTGCATGATGGTAGTATGGATACAATACCATAGGTACATTGCATGTATATATGCATGGTATGCATGGTTTTCTGCATAATTTGGAGTTCTGGCCGAAGGCCACCTTGGCGTCAAGCCCGGCCGTTTAGCTGGTGTTAGCGTCCAGACATGGACGCCAATACTCATCCTGACGTCCAGCGATGTGGACGCCAATTTCTCTGGCCTGCATGCGCAGCAGAGCTGCAACTTCTGAAACAAGGTATGGCCACCCATTGGGGGATGTCCCCCAACGGCTCTGAGGGTGTCCTATCACCCTAGTGAGTGGGAGAGAGACTCTCCTTAAGTCTGAACCCGAAATGGCCTCTCCCCACTCTTCCCTTCACCCTTGCAAGAGGAGAAAAAGAGAAGAAAACCTAGGTGAAAACTGTGAGAAAAACCCCACCTTAGCACCCAAAAAATCCGACCCCCTGGAGGTTGATCCGGCCATCTTCCACGACAAGGAGGAAGCTGGAGCAAAGGATAAGGCTTCCCCATCGTCCCCTTGCTGTGGAGCTCATCCAAGAACCGGAGAAGGTGATCTTGGAGGCCTTTCTGAAACTTTCTTGGGACTGCCCAAGGAGGTCTTCACGAGCCCTAGATCCCTTGGAGAAATTTTTGAAAGGCAAGTGACCTACCCACGATGTCCCCTTATGAGTCTAGGTCGGTTTTATAATTTTTGAGCATTTTTCCTCGAGTCCTAGACCCTCCCATTCACCAAGTTTCAGAGCTCGGGTCTGTGTTTCTGCACAGACCTGATTGACGGCAAGGTCCCTGGACGCCCAGATCATGCTTGGCGTCCATCGACCATGCCGCTGACCCTGAGTCAGCGGCCAGAGACCGCCACCAAGTTCCTCAGGACAGAACAGTGAACTGTTCTGCCCTTCTTCTACTTAATTTCGATATGGTTTCCGTGATGAGGATATATGGTAAACCTTATACTCTATGTATATTGTTAATTGTGGATGTGTGAATGAATGTGGGGTGTGATGGTGAATGTGGGAAATGGTATCCCTTAAACTTGTGAGCATGACTTATTGGGATTCTTGAAAATTTATGTTTCATGATTAGAATTAGTATGAATGCCTTGGTTTTGGTCTGATCATGAAGGTAGTGTGTCAGTATGTGTGTTTGCAATTTTGGTGAATTATTCACGCTTGTGTAACTTGCTAATAAATCCGATTCGTAGAATAAATGAAAGCATGCAAGAATGGATGTGATGATTAATCTATAGATGTATGCTTTAGGGTAATTTTGTATTCTCAAATCATGTATATATATCAGTATCCTCTTTAAAACAGTAAGTGGTAAATTACAAGATGTGTAAACCCCATGTTAAGCTAAATTGTGAATGGCATGCTAATTATGTGTTTTATTTACTGTAAATTCCATATAGCTCAGAAAATCTGAAAAATTGAGGGTATAATCTTGAACCCGAAAACAGCATGTGCTTAAAATTTCAGGTCATTTGGATCAGTAAATAAAAGTTATGTATTTTCATGTGAATGTGATAATTTATGCATATTATTGTAATATGATTAGTTATGGTCTAAAACCAACATGATTAGTGTGTTTACTGTGTATTAAACTCTTGAAATTTTGTAGTACCATGTTGGGAAAAACAGAGATATTCATGTGAGTGAGAAAGTGAATGTGATGAAAAGTGTAAAATGTAAAACCATGTGTAAAACGGTAAATGTGTAAATGTGTAACTGTGCCAATGTGACACTGCTTCCGTAGAGGGCAGTGGAGCTGTATCAGGGAAAAGTCCCCCTGAGAAAGTTCAGTGTGTTAAGTGACCCTAAGGGCATTAGGGGAAATCCTGGAGGTGGACAAGTACTACTGGTTAGGGTGGAGACTTGTTCTCCCCGTCTGCGCAGTCCAAGAGTCGCCATTGGAATGCCTAGATGGCGTCTATGTGTAATGTGATGTGTATATGTCCTTCTTTGGTGGTTGGACTATGTATCACGACACCTAAAAAGTGTAATATGAAATGTGTAATGTGTATGTGACCATGTGTAAATGTGTAAGTGACGATGTGAATGTGTATGTGTAAAGTGAACCATGTGAAAGAGGAAAATTGTGTAAAGAAAATGTGAACTAAAGATGTGAAAATGTGTTATTGAAAACATGTGAGACAATCTGAAATCATGTGAATCAGTGAATTTATGTTATTATCATCATGTTATATGTGCAAAGATGTTTAGAATCCATGTTAGGGAAAAATTGGTGAAAACAGGCAAAAGATAGCATGATTGTTTGATCACATGATATGTTTTATGCACTATTGTAGCTCTCATGCATAGGTTTTCAGCCATGAAACCATATGAAATCAGCAACCTAAAGCATGAGAAAAGGTTCATGTATGTGTTTTTAAAATATGTAAAATCCATGCTAGTTGTGTTTCCTTTCATGTATGTAAAATGTTCATGTTGGTAGCTCTCATGTCTTAGTTCTTTAAAGATTAAAGTTTCATGAGTAAATTGAGTAGAGAACATGTGATAGGTGAATTTTATTTTTTAGAAATCTGAAAACATGATTCATGTATAAAATTGTAAAACTTTCATGATAAGTTGAACTTGAATTGACTAGCATGCTATGTGTTGCAAATTGTAAATGTGCATGTAGAAACCACTAGGACTTGTAAGTGTATATCATGAGTAGGTTGCTTGCTGAGTCCTTAGACTCACTCCTTGCTTCGGCGTACAGGTGTAGTTGGTGACGTGCACCTTTGGAGGAGGCAGCAGAGACGGACTCCGAGCGCGGAGACTAGCTAGTTTTTGGAGTTCTTTGAGATTTGTGTATTCATAAGTATGTAATTTGGAACATTGTACTAGAAGTATCATGAAAAGAATGTAAAAGTGTGGACAATTGTATTTCCATTTCAGCAATTAATTTATGTGAACTTTAGTTCCTTTTATGCTAATGGCGAATTGCATGTATGTTTAATGTGGATGATGAATGAATGGAGACTGTTGTCTTTACTTCCGCTACTCTGTTGTATATTCGCGTGTATCTCAGCTGTACGTATCGTTGGGTAAATGTCCCACTGTGAGACTCTCGCTATAACCGACGTGGGTTGGTATAACCATACCGGTGTAATGAGGGCCGTCACATGGTGAGCCCTGTTTGGTAACTGGGTCTCTGATAGGTGGGCTCCTATTTGGTAACTGTACTTTCACCTAATGAGTTGAGCTTAGTAACTGGGCCTTACAGAGTGGGCATGGAGCTAAGATTTTCCATCTCCACTTGTCTCTTACTCTCGAGCTAAAGAATTTAGGTCGGAGTACATATATTCAAGGACATGGATGAGTAAGTCTTGTTGGCCCTTTTGGTATGGCAGCAAGCTAGCCTAGGGGGGGGGGGGGGTGAATAGGTTTTTATGAAATCTAAAATAGAAACTTAAACACAAAAAATTAACACTTGAAGGTTTGGTTAGATTAGTGTGATAAAGAGTAGCAGTGCGGAAGCAAATAAACATCACACAAATGACACAAGAAATTTATCCTGGTTCGGCCCTTCCCACATGGAAGTCCTCGTCCAGTCCCCAAGCAACCTCTTGGAATTTTACTAACCAAGGGTACAGTCCCCCTCAAGGACAATACAACACCCACACCCCAGCTGGTCTTCTTCTCTTTCCCGGGCAAGAAGGTAGCCCTTCTTTTACAGGTCAGAAGCCAACCTCCTGGTACAAACTCCAGTGCAGTTCTTCTAGACACTAACCCCTAGCTGGGTTAACTACTATATACAGTCCTACAACTGGACGAGATGTCTTTCTTATAAAAGAAAGAATAGTGCTGAGAGTTCTACCAGAATGGCCTCTACCCAAGAACTCTCAGTAAAAACTCTCCCCAAGAATTACAAAACAAGCACAGGGAGAAAGAAGAGAGAAAAGAAAGCTTGAATGCTTGAGACGCTTTTGCTTGCTTCTTCTTGGCTCAGGCTCTTTCTCTCTTTCTTTGAGTGTATGTGGCGTTGAGTTCCTCACTGGTTGTACACTCCTTCAAAGATTTTCAGGAAAAGCTATCTACTTTTCTTCAACCATACTTCTTCTTTTATGAGCAGCTTTTGAATGGATCCGTTTGAAGAGATCCGTTGAAGTTCTAGCCGTTGCTCTTCATTTGTCTTAATCAACCTCTGGTGGTCTTCGAGTCTGTAAACATAGAAGAGAGTGTTAGCACAAAAGAGTGTTTATGATAACGGTGCATCTACTGTGTTTCTGCTACCATGCTGAAAAGTAGGTCATATCTTCTTCGACACGACTCTGAGATATGTATGCAGCCTTTTTGTCAGAAGATATTTGACTTTTCATTAGGCACCAAACATATTTGAAACATCTGAATATAAAGGAAATCGATATTTACATGAAGTCGTTGTTTGGACAAAATCAATGTTACGTGAAAGCAAATCGATGGCCAAATCGATGTTCAATCATAAGCAAATCGATGTTTGACTTATCAAATCGATGTGAGAAGCAAATTGTTGTTTCTTACTTATGAAATCGTTATGATGATCAAATTGTTATGGCAAGCAAATCGATGTGAAACTTATCAAATCATTGTGAAGCCTTAGCGAATAGTTATAGAAGGCAAATCGATGTGAGAGCAAATCATTGCGCTCACTTATCAAATCGTTATGAGAACCAAATCGATATGAGAGCAAATCGTTGTTCTCACTTATGAAATCGTTGCACGATAAAATCGATGTTTCACTTAACGAATCGTTACACGATCAAATCGTTGTGTAACTTATGAAATCGTTGTTAGTGAAATCGATGTGGCACTTTGAATAGAAATCGATGTATATTAAATGAACATCGATTTAGCATTTTAGTGCGCCTTATTGCATCAATGTGAGACTTAGCATTTTGCTATAAGATTGATGCGACACAGATGAAACAAAATGTTCAATTTAATTTACATCATAAATTTTGTTAGCACCAAAATATGAGGTAATAAAGAGTGGTTCAACAATCTCCCCTTTTTGGTGATGACAAAATTTATGAGATTTCTAATTCAAAAAACTATAGAAATTACAGAAAATTCACAGGACATACATACTCTCCCCCTTTTTGTCACTAACCAAAATGAAGGATCTTACCATCCACTTCTCTCCCTTTTTTAGAATTTCTTACCATTGAGGGGTTCAACAATGATATCGATAAGGAATAACTCCCCCTTAATCTGTGCTCCCCCTGAGCATGAGACTCCCCCTTAATGAGGGAAGTCAGATCTTATTGGTCTTGACCTTTGTCATGTTGTTTGTCAAGTCTTCAAGATTTTTATCTGCATACATCTTAACATAAAACTTGTAAACATTGTTAGTAGTAATATGAATAAAATAAACAATTTGTGACTACTCCCTCTTCAGATATGAGATGGATGAAGAGCTGGCAGTCATCAGTGCCTTGAGCATCCTTTGATCCTGATGCTCCAAGGCTATCCTGCAAACAACTTATTCAGAAATAGGAACCCAAATCGTTTTGGGTCCTTGATGGTTAGATGCATAAAAGTATCCTTTCGGAATCCAAACTAGGTGCCTTGTTGTGCAGGTGTTTACTGTGTGTCCTAATTTATTACAATGAGAACAATAATGAATATAATCTATTTTACAGTTTTTACTATTTTTATGATGTCTGTTTAGGACATTTTTGGGAAACATTTTCTTTTACAGGGGCCTTTTCTGAGGCAACTTGGTTTCTTTTACAAATTTCGGCAAAGGAAATTTTCCTGAATTTATGCTTGTTTTTCTTTTTCCAGAGGAATGTATCCAAGCCCTTGTTTATTATTTCTAGATTTTGATCCTCTTAAGCATAGAGCTAGAGATGTTTTTCCTTGAGTTATTTCTTAACTGATCTTTAAATACAGATTTTCTTCAGTTATAGTTTTTAATTTTTCTTCTAACTATAACTTCTCATTATTCTTACTTTTAAAATCTTCATTTAAAGATGATTATTATCTTTATGACCTTAGTTGTTTTTCCAATTGTTCCATTTCTGATTTCAGATCAGAATTAGTATTTTCCAAACAAGTAAGGTTGTTCTTGATATTTTTCAATTCTTTTACAACAACCTTATGTTTATCATAAAGTTAATTAAAGACTTCTTCCAAGTCTTCAGATTCTGACCCTGAATTTGTGCATAAATTAAAAAATGAGTCAGAATGTACCTCATCTAGTCCTACCATGAGGCCTAGATTTACTAGCTCTTTCTCTAATTGAGCTTGATGAGTCTGAGCTTGTGTCCTCTTCATTTTCCCAAGCAGCCGCCATGGCTTTTCTATTGAACTTCTTGTGCTGCTTCTTGGATTTTTCGGTTTGACCAGTCTTCTTGAGTCTTTGGACAGTCTGATCTTAGATGTCCAAGTTTTCTGCATTCATAGCAGACTGGTTCTTTCTCCTTTTTCTCTTTCCTTGGATCCTTCTTGATCCATTTTTCTTTTTCTTTAAAATCTTCTGAAGTTTGGACAATACTTCATCAACATCACTGTCTTCAGATCCTGCATTTTTGAGCTAGAAGAAGAAGTGGAAGGAGCAGCTACCACTTTAAGAGCATTAGTGCATTTCTTCTTAGATGAACTTTCAGATAGTCTCTCCATATTAATTTCATGTGCAATGAGGGAACCTATTAAGTTATCAATAGAAAGTTTGGTTAAGTCATGGGCTTCTTCAATAGCAGTTACTTTAGGTGTCCATGGAAGAGTTAAGGACCTAAGTATCTTTCTAACAGTTTCTTCATCAGAAAGATTTTTACCAAGAGAACTCAAACCAACTACTATGCTCGAAAATCTATTATACATCTGAGTGATATTTTCATTTGGAAGCATTTTAAATTGTTCATATTGTGAAACAAGAATATCTATCCTAGTTTGTTTTACTTTATCTGTTCCTTCATAAGTTACTTGCAGTTTATCCCACATTTCTTTAACAGATTTACATGTAAATACTCTACTAAATTCCTTTTTGGATAAAGCGCAACATAAATAGTTCTTAGCTTTAAAATTTAATGATAATTTACTTTTATCAGCTATAGTAATGACAGTAGTGCCAATAGCAGGAGTAACAACATAATCACCTTCCTCTATTACCTGCAACAGATCAAAGTTTGTGCCCCGAATGAAGCATTCTATCCTCATCTTCCATATTGGTAATCCTCTCCATCAAAGAATGGAGGTCTTGTGACTGATTGACCTTCAGCATATCCTTGAGCTGCCATGGATCTTTGCTCTAAGATCGTTGGATCTTCTTTGAATGTTTGGAGACCCGCTCTGATACCACTTATTGGCCCTTTTGGTACGGCAGCAAGCTAGCCTAGAGGGGGGGGGGTGAATAGGTTTTTCTGAAATCTAAAATAGAAACTTAAACACAGAAAATTAACACTTGAAGGTTTGGTTAGATTAGTGTGATAAAGATATCAGTGCAGAAGCAAATAAACAATCACACAAATGACACAAGGAATTTATCCTGGTTCGGCCCTTCCCACATGGAAGTCCTACGTCCAGTCCCCAAGCAACCTCTTGGATTTTACTAACCCGGGTACAGTCCCCCTCAAGGACAATACAACACCCAGCACCCCAGCTGGTCTTCTTCTCTTTCCCGGGTAAGAAGGCAGCCCACTTCTTTTACAGGTCAAGAAGCCAACCTCCTGGTACAAACCCTAGTGCAGTTCTTCTAGACACTAACCCCTAGCTGGGTTAACTATTGTATACAGTCCTACAACTGAACGAGATGTCTTTCTTATAAAAGAAAGAACAGTGCTGAGAGTTCTACAAGAATGGCCTCTACCCAAGAACTCTCAGCAAAAACTCTCCCTAAGAATTACAATAAGCACAGGGAGAAAGAAGAGAGAAAAGAAAGCTTGAATGCTTGAATGCTTGAGAGGCTTTGCTTGCTTCTTCTTGGCTCAGGCTCTTTCTCTCTTCTTTGAGTGTATGTGGCGTTGAGGTTCCTCACTGGTTGTACACACTCCTTCAAAGATTTTCAGGAAAAGCTCTCTACTTTTCTTCAACCATATTTCTTCTTTATATGAGCAGCTTTTGAATGGATCTATTTGAAGAGATCCGTTGAAGTTCTAGCCGTTGCTCTTCATTTGTCTTAATCAACCACTGGTGGTCTTCGAGGTCTGTAAACATAGAAGAGTGTGTTTAGCATAAAAGAGTGTTTATGATAAACGGTGCCATACTACTGTGTTTCTGCTACCATGCTGAAAATAGTAGGTCATATCTTCTTCTGACAACTCTGAGATATGTATGCAGCCTTTTTGTCAGAAGATATTGACTTTTCATTAGGCGCCAAACATATTTGAAACATCTGAATATAAAGGAAATCGATGTTTACATGAAGTTGTTGTTTAGACAAAATCGATGTTTACGTGAAAGCAAATCGATGTTTAAGTATAGGCAATCGATGGCCAAATCGATGTTCAATCATAAGCAAATCGATATTTGACTTATCAAATCGATGTGAGAAGCAAATCGTTGTTTCTTACTTATGAAATCGTTATGATGATCAAATCGTTATGGCAAGCAAATCAATGTGAAACTTATCAAATCATTGTGAAGCCTTAGCGAATTGTTATAGAAGGCAAATCGATGTGAGAGCAAATTGTTGCGCTCACTTATCAAATCGTTATGAGAACCAAATCGATATGAGAGCAAATCGTTGTTCTCACTTATGAAATCGTTGCACGATAAAATCGATGTTTCACTTACGAATCGTTACACGATCAAATCGTTGTGTAACTTATGAAATCGTTGTTAGTGAAATCGATGTGACACTTTGAATAGAAATCGATGTATATTAAAAACATCGATTTAGCATTTTAGTGCGCCTTATTGCATCAATGTGAGACTTAGCATTTTGCTATAAGATTGATGCGACACAGATGAAACAAAATGTTCATTTAATTTACATCATAAATTTTGTTAGCACCAAAATAGAAGGTAATAAAGAGTGGTTCAACAAGTCTATTAGTTTACATACCACTCGATTGCTTGGTAGCATGTCACTTCGTGGCTTTGAGATGCTTTGGGCCTTGGGAGACATTGTTGCTGATATGCTCTAGCACATAGGATGGTGTCCATCGTTGCACTTTCCTTTACAGATTCATCCGAATCTTGACACATGGATACTATCATACCTTTGTTCTTTTCGTGATTTAGATGCCATAATTGTGTATCTTAAGTTGTGATCTCTTACTCTCTGGGATTTTTGATTTTTGAGGAGGTGGGATTTTTCAAAAATCACTTGAATACCTTTTAAGGTTGCTTCACTTGCTTTTTCTCCAATCTTCCTTTACATTCCTCTTGTTTCAACTTCTTCTCGTGTCTCCTACTTGCTTCTGCAATTCCAACATCTTCATTCCAGCATTCACTTTCTGTGTTAGAGCTCTCAATCCAGTGAATCTGTCTATGACTAACATGAATCCTACTATTCTTCTGCCTTCTGACTCTCCCAAAGCTTTGGCTTCTAGATCGGAGTCTTCACTTTTTTTTTTCCTCCTTGATCTTCTAGATACTAGGGCTCCTCAATCTCTTTTGATTCATCTTCTTCATTCTCCATGGCTGTCCAGGAGGCATGCTCTTCAGGGTGGTTCGGGAGGAGAAGGTGGTGGCCACTATTGTTCCTTCATACTACAATGTATATAGTAGCATGTCAGAATGGGAGGTGGAAGACCTCACCTACCTCTACCATGTACCCCCTTAGTATTCTTTTTATGCTCTGTCACCTGATGAATTAAGCACAATTGCCTATCCTGAACAATTGCTTGTACTGGTTGGCTTTGAAATCAAGCTTTCATATCCAGGTTCACCGTTTCCTGGTGAACCTTCTTCATTTTTACTTGTTGGCACTAAAGGAAAATGTGCAAAAGCATCTAATACAAAACATAATGAAGTTTAAAACAAAATAACTACGTTTCCCACAAGAACATATCGGATTGGGATGATGTCTAGGAGTATGACTCTCATACAAACATTCAAGGGTGAGACATTCTCACCTAGGGGAACTCATAGATCTCTTGATGTGCAGAATTTGACCCGCCGGATTAAAGAGCTCACACGACCTCTCTCTAGCGGCATCCACACAGCAGTGATCGTTGACGACACTGCCTCTATATTGTCATTCTCCACCTCTTACACTTCCTTAGAGCACCAACTAGTAGCATCGGCAAGAGGAGCAGCAGCAGTGGAGGGTCTCACCCTCTTGCTCACCTCTCTCACAATAGAGAGAGCTTGGAAAGAGAAGGGGAGAATAGGAGGAGGAGGGAGAAGAGGGGGAGTAAAAAACCCCTAGCCTATGGGTTTTTCAGAGCCCCTCTGCCTCTAATAGAGGGTTCTCTCTCTTCCATGCATGGGAGGGACGTGGAGGCCATGTTGTATACATCCAAGTCATACTTGGGCCATACCCATGTTGACGTCAACATAGTGTGTCGTCAATACTATCTTGTGTTGGATGTGGAAAGTTAGATCTAGAGGGGGGTGAATAGATCTTACCCCTTAAAATAACCTCACAAAGAAAAGCTTATAGAATAATAAATGAGAGCAAGAGATAAGAGAACAAAGCGCACGGGACACCCAGATTTTTAAGGTAGTTCAGCTCCAAGGAGGAGACCTCCGTCCACCCCTCACTTAAACCAAGTGAGGCTTCACTATGAGCAATTCAATAGTGTGATACACTCACACTTCCGTGTTGCCCAGATAGCAAGCCCAGAGTGGGGGGGGGGGGGGTGAATGGATTGCTAAACGCTCTTTTTGAATTAACACCTGTCAATAAAAACACTTAACAGAGAACACTAAGATTGATAATTAGTGTTAGTGAGAGTGAAGACAACCAGCAAAACACACAAACACATGAGATTTTATCCTGGTTCGGACCTCCTATCCCAAGGAGTCCTATGTCCAGTCCCCAAGCAACAACTTGAGATTTCACTAACTAAGGGTACTGTCCCCCTTAAGGACTCTTACACATCCAGCAGCAGCTGGCCTTCTCTTCTAACCCGAAGAGGTACAACCAACACCTAGATGCAACAAGTCTTCCTTCTTTAATGAAGGGAATAACAACCACCTGTTTCCTACATGTCTTCTCTTCACAATCGAAGAGGAACACACATAGAGAATGTGAGTAAAAGATGAATGGCCCCTAGACCAAGCTTATAGGAAATTGCTTGATCTGAGGCTGAATCTGAGAGACAAAGATTTGCAACAAGAAAATCTCTTAGAACTACACTAGCTCTCCAAAGACTAAGCAAATGAAAAACGGAGAGCTGAGAGCTAAAAGATGGTTCGCTGGAAGGAGTGAGCTCTTCTTGCTGATACTCGTAAGTGCTTGATGGATTCTATGTGTGTTGCTCAGCGTATCTCTTTATCTATCTGTCTATGTATATGCTTCATGGAGTCATCAGTCTTCTATATATATCTTCTCTTGAGAATATAGCCATTGAAGTGTTCGTTGTCTCTACGTTTGAAGCACGTTAGACTGTTTGAACGAGGTGTGCTACAGGTAAGTCTGCAGTCATTAATGCTCTAGGAGACACATATGCAAAGAGAAGATTCATCTAGATATCTTTCACTTCAGGTTATCCAATGTTGTAAGATATGGTACTGGAAAAAAGACCTGCATGTAATAAATACCAAAACGCAGACAGCTAGACTGTCTCTATGCTGTCAGTCAACGTCAGAAGTCATGCTATAAGAATGTACACCAAAATAGAAATGTCATTCTGTCACCATGAAAAACGTTTGCTATAGAAACACATGTGTAGAATGCACACAGATATGTGACATGCAGAGATGTGTACAATCACAATAAATGTTACGTGGTGCAAGATTCAAAGATATACGCGGGAAGACTTGAAGTCCATAGAGTTTGAAAATATGTTTGAATAGAATGGTTATTATCAAGCTTATTTGAGAAGATAATAAAGAAATGCATGATAATTCATTCAAACCATAATCGTTGTGAAGAGTGTTGTTGTATACGTGAAATCGATTTCATAATCATAATTCATATATAAATGAAATTTTATGTTGATGTGAATAATGAAATCGTTATGTGAACAAATCGTTGTCCAAGTAAATTGTTATTTAAGTAGAACCAAATCGTTGTTTGATAAAACCGTTCTTTGACTAAAAGCAAATCGTTGTTTGAGCAAATCGTTCTTTGACTAAAAGCAAATCGTTGTTCAAGTAAAAGCAAATCGTTGTTTGCTATCAAATCGTTGTTTAAGTTAAGGCGAATCGTTGTTTCGACCAAATCGTTACAGCGATCAAATCGTTGTGTAACTTACCGAATCGTTACAGCGATCAAATTGTTGTGTAACTTACCGAATCGTTACAACGATCAAATCGTTGTTTAACTTATCGAATCGTTATAGCGATAAAATCGTTGTTTGACTTATCGAATTGTTATAGCAATCAAATCGTTGTTTTAACTTATCGAATCATTACAGCGATCAAATCGTTGTTTAACTTATCAAATCGTTATAGCAATAAAATCGTTGTTTGACTTATCGAATCGTTACAGCAATCAACATTGTTTAACTTATCGAATCGTTACAGCGATCAACTTATCAAATCGTCATTGAATGACTTTGTGAAATCGATAAAGCGACCGAATCGTTATTTCATTTATAAAACCGATGTTCTATTAAGGAAATCGATGTGTACTTAGAATGAATGCTTTGAACTGTAAATAACAGTGTCTGAGGATAACTTACAGATTTTGCTTGACTAATTTTCTATGGATGGACTTCAGAAAAGATTGTTAGAAAATATTTGTTAAGGTTTTGTTAATCACCAAAAATTGCATATAATAAATAAAATTATATGGGGATGGACTGATCATCATTCCGTTGATTCACAGCTTCTACATCCGTTGACTAACATCTTGAAAACCGATGATTCACAGCTTCAAGGTCACATAGACCTCCTCAATCCACATACAACATGGCGTGGAATCAACACTCCTAACTCTAGTAGGAGCAGCCAAAGAGTTCTGGAGAAATTTAAAAGTAAATCAATTGCACAAGAAGATTAAAGTTTAGATAGACAAATCCTCAAACACCAATTCTTCGATCCTATTTGATCTTCTTCATTCTGTTCAACTTGTACTCAGATTCTTCAGGTCCTGATGGCTCGGATTATGCTTCAGATCATCTTGCATAAGTCCACCATGTGGATGAGTTCCTGAAGTTGATTGACTTGATCTCCTTCGAATTAGACTTGACTGGCGATGATCTGCCTTGATTCATCATAGTTGAAGTTGGCGCAACATCCATCTTCTCTTTTTCTTCTACTTCAAGAGGGAGCTCTTTAGAGAGGCTTTTTCCTTATCTCTCGCAACTAGCCTCGTTTTTTGTTTTTTGGCCATCCTCAATAAAAACACAATGTCCCACACACTTCTTGTGCGGAACAAAAACTTCACGTTTTACGGCATTACCAAATCTGCAGGTGGTCCCCATAGAATCACTCCGCTGCTAGGAGAGGTTAATCTCCACCAAGGAAAATTTTATGGAAGCTTCAAGTATGGGCCACAGAATCCCCCTGATTGGGCCTTGGTTCTTGTGCCCAAATATGCCATGTGTTCATCTTAAATTTATCGCTGAAAGATAAAGTTCCGATGTGTGTCGACACATCTTGTGCACTATGTCGACACACATGTTTGTACTTAGAAATGATTCACTAGATGAGCACTAGTGTCGACCTAATAACCATCCTACGTTGTCCTTCTATGTGTTTCTGCAGTCCACTAGTGTCAACCTGATAACCATCTTGCGTCGACATTCTATGTGTTTTTGCAGTTCATTGGATGAGCACTGTCATCCTGATAACCATCTTGCGTCAACCTTCTATGTGTTTTTGCAATCCACTAGATGAGCATTAGTGTCGACCTGATAGCCATCTTGCGTCGACCTTCTATGTGTTTCTTTCATACGTCTCTTTGAAAACATAGATGAGGTCGACCTGTTGCACTAATTGCGTCAACCTCTTGATCCCTTTTCAATTTAGAGCTCACAGGATGCTTTAGGTACATCGACCTAATTTGTCTTTTGCGTCAACCTCCTGATCACTTTTTCGTTGATCGCTTACTGGATAGACCACATATGTCGACCTGATAGACATCTTACGTCGACACAAGTTTATCAATTTTACACATGTTGGTACCTATCATGAGTACAAATATATTAGAGTATTTTTAAGCATTAATGTAAATTATATATCTTAGTTAGAGACTATCTTAGTCATCATCAAAACAAGAGATACAACATCTTAATGTTAACCTATGTTGATGGTCAAAGTCTTGTCATCAACAACATGCTAACGGCAATCGATATTGCTATCAACCACATGTCAACGACAGTCGATCCTACCATCAACATCATTTGACGACAATCGATCTTACCGTTAACATGACTTCGACTGGTGGGTCTATTCCAGTCGAAGTTGACGTACTAACAAAAATCGATGTCGTCTATCTTACTTCATCTGCATGACTATCTGGGTGAGAGAATACATATTGGATAACTCTTATCCAACCCTCTATTATTGTTGTGCCATCCACCTTATGTGCGTGACCCTCTAGGCCCAATACTGAGCCAGCCATGAGTTGCATCCATCAGAACCCTTCTAACCCAGAACTCCTTCTGACTTAGTGAATTATTATCTTCAACATAATTCACTCAACTCATTGACTATGGACGTACTAGACCACTACTCCATAGTCCTTAGATGATATATGTGGATCTAATCCATTAGACCTTTCTATCCTTAGTTACCGTATACCTTTAGTCCCTCATCCATCTAATATCCCAGAGACCGTATAAGACATGTTACTACTAGGCCTATAAGAATCCATTCAATTCTTACTCTTATCAGATTCTCCCGGACAACTCCTTCTCTCTCAATCTGATTGACCCTGGCCAGGGATTTTCCTGAGGACAAACATGAGATATTCCCCTTATGATACCGATAGTGGATGATCATTTATTGACATGAAATTGCCTTCTTAATAGATGTTTGGGAACAATTTAAAAAATAGAACTATTCTACCTAAAAAAATGTTGTTTCATTTTTAATTTTTAATTTAAAATTGTAAAATGTGACGTTATCTGTTTGGAAAAAATATCAAACTTTTAAAATTATATTGATGTGTTTGGTTGGGGGGGGGGAGGGCGGGAGGGGGCGCGCAGGGTAGGGAGGAAGAGGGGGTGGTGGGGGGAGGGGAGGAGGAGGGGGCGATGTGTGGTGGTGGGGGGGGGGGGGGGGGGTTAGTTGAGAGAAGAGTGTGGTGCTTTGTTTTAAAAGCTGGTTCATCCTTGTTTTATTTTGAGAGAGATTTACATTAGATAAAAGTTGTTCTCTAAAATTTAAAATGTTTACCAAACATGTCATTATATTTGTCCTCTTTCTTTTTTAAATTTAAGAGAGAAATTGAGAAAAAAGTGCAACCAAACACCCTATAAGGTCAATTCCTAATAACGGTTGTACAAGATCTGGAACTTTTAGACCTATAAGTTCGGCATCAAAGAATGGAGTACTCAAATAAGACATCCTTGTAGTCTCAAGTCCAAGGACCAGATTCACAACTGGGACCATGGAATCACTGTCTGACAATCATGTATTATCAACCATACAACATTATGAGAATGAATCATTCAGTGAACTCATTCTCCAATGAGCACCTGCACCACACCCCTAGTATCTCCACATAAGTGGCCATGAGACCAGCCACCTCCATCATATGGACGGGTATACATCACACTGGTCTATCCGGTTATTTCAATCCCCTTCTTGAGTAACCTATGATCAAGAATATTTAGGTTTTGTGCTTAAAGATGATAGGTCTCATTCTCACGATCTTATCATGAACTGAAACCTCATTACATAGACCTATAGACATCACAATATATAAACATTATCCTATGCTGTATATAGAGTGAGAAAATATCATTAATATTATTACCAAAAGAGATTAGTACAAGATTATAAGTTCCATCACAAATGTGAGTTGGCGTCAGGGGACTCATAACTAGCATGCACCAATCTAGTTGGTGTTCAACACATACATCTTTATTTTTGCCTTTATTGTCATTTTCTCTAAGCTTAGGTCCTTCCCAGCCTTACAGTTTTTGCTTCTTCTTAGAGTTGAAGAAGCACTGCCAAGCTAGTCACAACTTCTTCTTTAAGCTTGTCGATGAAGGAGCTTTCTGAAACTTTCTCTCCTCATGGAGTCCTAATACTTTTAGGTACATGGAGCGCCGAGCTCCTAAGTGAGACTTTTTGATTGCTTTGAATTCTATTTGTAAGGTCCCCGATTTTTTGTTC